>ML824470.1:0-17828 GCA_009831015.1 Picea engelmannii | reverse complement strand
ACATATCACATTCAATGACATGAGTAATAAATTTAAGGGGCTTAATAATTTTAATTTATTTAATTAATTGCTTTACGTATGCGGGAGGGGATAAGATATTAATGAGGGGGATAAGACATTAAAGAAGGGTGATAAGGTAATAAATGAGGGATAAGGAAATTAATGAGGGGGAATAGAGTCGGTGAAGGGGGCATATGACGGAGAGGAGTCTTACGAGAAGGATTATCATGTTGGGAAGGGAAGCATTTTGGGAGGAGACGGGGGAGTTCTATTTTTTTTGTGGATTTTCTGGTTCTCTTGTTGAGTTCCGCAGTCTTTGAGAATCATTGTAGGAGGCACTGGGTTGTTGGGGGTTTTGGGCACGGGGGCCAGGATTCCTTTCAGTTTCCTGGAGCTAGGGAGCCAGACAGACTGCTCCTAGCTGGTTGGGAGGTTAGTCGATTTGGGCAGAGTTGATTAGTGCATTAGGCTAGGAAAGGAAGAAGTAGGGAAGCCGGGAAGGGACAACCATATCGACGAGAATTAGCATCAGAAGTAGGTATTTTATTATGAATTGTTGAGTTATTTTCATGCTATAGATAGATTTTAATTTCTGCAGAATATTTATGCTTATGATGTGAATTAATCATTTACGTATGAGAAGGCAATTATATGTTAATTGTATTTAATTAAGTAGGGTCTCTACATATGGTATCAAAGCTTCAGTTGAAGCACTGGAGCCTTAAGGGCCTACCTACCTGCCTACCCAACTTAGGAATGGAACTGTACCCACCTAGAAATTTAAGCAACCCTAAAACCCTTTAATTAGATGAAAATTCAAGTTCCACCTCCACCTCCACCTAACCTGGAAGCCAAGAAGTTTTTTTAGTATATATGCAGATCTATATATATATTTATACATAATGCTTCCCCAAATAATTATTCTCTGCCAAGAACATATCTCCTTCTTAAAAAAATATCCATAGGCTCTCCGAAGCCTGTTTTTTTTTACCAATTGAAAATGCAGCAAAGGAAAAAAAGACCAAACAAAACATGATTGTTCATGTGACAGAGAAGCAATCAACCACCTAAAGAAAACAAGATTCAGCCTCCCAAACAAGAATAGTTAAAGCAACTCAAGTGACATCTTATTGTTCCTCCCAAACAAGGAATATTGTCTTGCCAACTAAACCCAACAAAGCATGACCACTTATCAAGCTCAAGATAAAAAACTTTACCAAATCAAAAGTTGCACTCACAGAGCAGGACTTAAAATATAGACACCTCAGAGTTAAGAGAATCTCTCAAGAAAGTCTCAGTTATAGCTTGAAATTCCTTGATAAAGAGTCCACAACTAATTTATACTGACTAGAACCTTCCACATAAAAACCACCCATTCAAAACCCCCTTAATAGCTACAAAGAAAAACTGATAGGAAAAAAAAAAAAAAAAAAAAAAACCTATTTTAGTAAAATGAAACTCTAGGGCCTTGGATAGGTTTTATAGTGAGAGGTTAACAATGTTTTGTTGTCAGCCATCCCCTGAGATGCATTTCTCGTTGTGGTTAGTCCGACCCATATGGAATGAGTTTGACATGGATGAGGCTGGACGCAAATTCTGGCTGATTTTGGTGGAAGTCAGCTCTCTCCCGATCCAACCCCTATAAATAGCTTCTGAATTCTGAAATAAAGGGAGGGACCATAACATTTCACCCTATTTATTTAAAAAAAAAATTAAAATAGGACAAACACAACAAAACCCCTTCAAGTGCTTCAGTAGCCGATATCGTCTTTTACTAACTGTCAAGGCCAGAAACCTATATTTTCACAGATTCAAACAAGGTTCAAATCACAAAGAAGACGCAATACTGGGGAAAAGCATAATTGATAACATAGCAATAATTTCAAAAATAATTACACCACATGCACGACCTATGAAGGTTTTTTTTTTTTTTTGCTTGCCTACGAATGCATATTATATCATTACAGGAGTCTAAAAATGCCAACATAAATACGATGCAGAGTATCCTCTATCAAATTCAAAGGATCTACCCAAAGCATTCATACAAAACCAAGCTCAATAGAACAACCCTATATCCAAGGCTGCCCACGCTATCATCCTATCCTCCAAGGTAATGGTCCTGAAATCCCTGTCATGTATGCTGGCCATCGCATTAGAGGAAAAACTTTCACAATGCCAAGGAGGAAAATCACTTTGTGTATGTAGAAGTTTCAAACACCACTGGATACTCAAGAAGAACCCTGTTTACTGATCCCGTATCCCACCTTTGCATACAACAGAACCTCTAGCGAATGATACTGGCAAGCAGCGCAAGAACCCCCCCAACACAAAAGAATGCTCCTTATCCCTAAGAAAGGTTCGTTCACGTGAAGCAACTGGGCAGGAGTGAATTCATTGTCATTCATTGGGATAACTCAAGAGAGAGTGTTTGTTGACACACCCGAAAAAGGAAGGGTTTTAAGACGAAACCATTCATATGGTGAGGAGCCTCTCTATGAAGGGGTAGGGGCCAAAAAAAAAATGGAGGAACTCGAAGACCAACCCCTCACTTCAAGTAGTCGACATAATAAGGGCAGTAACAAAGGAGAACGACAGGGAGGGTAACTAGACATAGACCGAGTAGTGGGCCATACCATAGTAGGGGTTAAGTGGGAGACCTACCTAAGTAGCTCGAAATAGCAGTAGAAAGAGCTTAGAATGGCCCCTACTTTGACTTATGGCTCTGCTCATGTATGTTGGCTATGGCGTCGACTAAGCACTGGTTTACAAGTGTAAATGACAGGCCTAGATCCTTTATCTTTTGATTGGAGAACTTGTATGGTTGCTTCCTTGGATTTTTCCCGTCTGAACACTTGGTAGGGAGCGAACAGTGAGGGCACTGTGTGGCCAACATGTGGACCAGGTCTCCTCGATGGATGCTGCATTCTGCTACACAAAAATATGACATCAATGCAACAACCAACAACAAATTATTCATCACAACGATTTTTTCATGTACTGAATAAACTATCAATGATTGTCCGTACTACGAGAATGTACCATCAATACTATATTTACATAGGTGCATCACTAGATTGTCGTTTGCCAATATAATTATAATTAGGTTTCACATTGCGCACCCATGCAACATGCCTTCCATATCTACAAGCTTTGAAAATGGCATAGTACGGGCTCACTAAATTTAAAATCACACGGATTCAAACGCATTTATGATTTTTTATTTTTTTCTATTTGAATAGATGCAACAACAAAAACGCCAATACCAATCGTCGCTAGTGCTTTCTTCTCTAGACTCTTAGAGGGTACCAACAATGCCCTCTCCCAGCGAAGACCATGGCTGGAGCTTGTAGATCGCAACTCCCTGGAAAAGCCCTCATCCACGGTAGAGGCGGTCACCAGGATCTGCAAGAACCAAGAAAACGCACCAGCGCCAACCCCATCACAAGAAAACGCTATGGATCAATTGACAGGTAGGAGGAACCTATGGGGAGGACAAGATACATCAACGATTCGAGGTATAGTCTCAAAAAAGGGTCGAGAGTAAACCTAGACATGGGTGGATCGACATTTTACCCAGAGATTGAAGACAATGCCCTCAGCTCAGATCTGAAAGGAAAGGCCGAGCGAATTCCATAGAACTTCCTGAGCAAGAGTCTGGAGGTAGACGTATCGGCGAGAGTCTGAAGGCGGCAAGTGAAGGATGCGTTTAGGGTTTGGGGAAGGTGGAGCATGTAGGGTTTGGGAGTGGAAAGAAAAAGGGACACGTGGGCCTCATGCGAGGACCCACGATGCCCATATGCCCATATAATGAAATTAATTTAAAAATAATAATAATAATTTTTTTTTGTTATTTTATTTTATTTTAATTATTTGTTCAAATTTAATTTTTTTTTTTTTTAAATTAGTTTTTTTTATCAGTTTTTTTTTATTTACTTATTATTTTAATTAGTTTAGATTCAAACCAAAGAGTAAAGTTTAAATTTGAATTAGTTCTTAATTTTAGAATAAAAAATAAATTTTTATTAAAGTTTAATTTTATTTTTTAAAGCAAAGTTTTATTTAAATTTTTTTTTTTTAATTTTAAAGTTTTAAATCTTAAAGAGCAAAGTTTAATTTTTTTTTAAAAACGGGTTGGGTCCAGAATATAGGGTTGGGTCCAGACTATAATTAAAATTATGTTTAATTATATTTAAAATTTATAATTCATGCTTGAATTTAAAACTAGTTAAAGCGACTAATTAGGTTGTTTTTAGCGAAAGGTTAGGCGATGCTTCAGGCAAGGGTGTCAACTTTATGTCATTGAAGCAGTGAATGAAAATAAATAACCCTCCTTATATCAGTACCCTGTATTTTCAAAGTTTAAAGATGTTTTTTCGAACGAGTTACCACGGTTACCTCCTGAGAGGGAGCTTGATTTTTCTATTGAACTAAAACTTGGTGCAGAACCAATTTCCAAAACTCCGTATCGGATGACAGCGCTAGAACTTTGTGAGTTGCAAATGTAGTTGAAAGGGTTACTGAATTTAGGGTTAATAAGGCCCAGTGTCTCACCTTGGGGCACACCAGTAATTTTTTTAAAGAAGAAGGATGGATCCTTACGACTGTGTATAGACTACAGGGACCTGAACCGGGCTACAGTGAAAAAAAATAGGTACCCGATGTCGCGAATAGATGACCTCTTCGATCAGATGAAAGGAGAAACGCTATTCTCAAAGATCGATTTGCGATCCAGGTATCATCAGTTAAGGATTAAGGAAGGGGATATCCCAAAAAAACTGTCTTTCGAACTTGGTTTGGACATTACGAGTTTGTCATAGTACCTTTTGGATTGACCAATGCACCAGAAGTATTCATGAGCCTCATGAACGATGTATTTTGGAAGTACTTAGATCTATTTGTACAAGTCTTTCTAGATGACATCCTCATCTATTCCAAGAACGAAAGAGAACATGAGGAACACTTACGAGTAGTGTTGTCCTGCCTTAGAGAGAACAAATTATATGGGAAATTGTCGAAGTGTTCCTTCTTCCAGAAAGAGATTCACTATTTAGGTCATATCATTTTCGACGAAGGAATCTCTGTGGACCCAAAAAAGGTAACGGCCATAATGGAGTGGTCAGTGTCGAAAAATGCCCATGAGGTGAGAATCTTCATGGGGCTAGCAAGTTATTATCGGAGATTTGTGGAGGGATTCTCCAAAATAGCGAAACCCATCACCACCTTGCAGTGCAAGGGGTTCAGGTATGAGTGGACAGAAGAATGTGATAGTGCATTCATCGAGCTTAAGAGGTTACGAACTAGTGCACCAGTTCTACGAGTGTCAGATATGGAAAAGGACTTCATAGTCTGCACGGATGCCTCTAAGAAGGGGTTGGGGGCCGTGCTAATGCAGGATGGAGGAGTGATAGCTTATGCATCAAGGAAGTTGAAGAAACATGAAGAGTTATAAACAACTCATGACTTAGAGTTGGAAGTTGTAATGCTAGCTCTGAAACTTTGGACGCACTATCTTGTTGGGAGAAACTTTGATCTTAAAACGGACCATCAAAGTTTAAAACATCTCTTCACTCAAAGAGATCTGAATGCAAGGCAAAGGCGATGGAGTGAGTTTATGAGTGAGTACGATTTTGGTATTTCATACATGAAGGGGAAGGAAAATGCGGTGACAGATTCCTTGAGCAGGAGACCACGTGTCTTCTCCTTGATACCCTTAAAAGTCAATCTGAGGGAACATGTGTTGACACAACTCCAAGGAGACAATTGGTATTTAGAGGTTACTTCAAACCTCCTACAATGATTAGCATTAATGATATTAATTAAAAATTATTGATTTAAACAATGATTAGCATTAATGATATTAATTAAAAAATTATTTATTAATTAATTGTTTATAAATTTTGATTAATTAATTAATTGATTGATTACATATCACATTCAATGACATGGGTAATAAATTTAAGGGGCTTAATAATTTTAATTTATTTAATTAATTGCTTTACATATGTGGGAGGGGATAAGATATTAATGAGGGGGATAAGACATTAAAGAAGGGGCATAAGGTAATAAAGGAGGGATAAATAAATTAATGATGGGGAAGATAGTCGGTGAAGGGGGGATTTGATGGGGAGGAGTCTTACAGGGAGGATTATCATGCTGGGAAGGGAAGCATTTTGGGAGGAGACGAGGGAGTTCTTTTTTTTTGGTGGATTTTCTGGTTTTGTTGTTAAGTTCCGCAGTCTTTGAGAATCATTGCAGGGGACACCAGGTTGATGGGGGGTTTGGGCACAGGGGCCAGGATTCCTTTTGGTTTCCTAGAGCTAGGGAGCTGAACAGGTTTCTCCTAGCTAGCTGGGAGGTTAGTCAGTTTGGGTAGATTTGATCAGTGGATCAGGCTAGGCAAGGTAGCAGTAGGGCAGCAGGGAAGGGACAACCATATCGACGAGAATTAACATCAGAGGCAGGTATTTTATTATGAATTGTTGAGTTATTTTCATGCTGTAGATAGATTTTAATTTCTGCAGAATATTTATGCTTATGATGTGAATTAATAATTTACGTATGAGAAGGCAATTATATGTTAATTCTATTAAATTTTGTATTTAATTAAGTAGGGTCTCTACACTCAACCTCGAAAAAAATCTCGCTATCCTTCCTGTGCTTTGTCAACTTGAAAGGAATTAGACTCTTGCACACACTTTGTGCTCCTCCTCATTCTAGAACGTAGACTATCCTTTGGTGCGCACTTGTTCTACTTCTCATGAGCTTGAGACTTAGAAAAATCTCTTGCACAATGCTTGCACTCGGTCTCCTCTAAACATTTACAACACTTTTCTAAGCATTGGCTTTGTGCACACCTTGTACGGGTCTATCATATCATCTTTTATACTCAACCAAGTATATGTGCACCAAGTATATGTGCACTCCTTGCACTCACTCTACAAAATTACCTCAATCTCTCCTAGGCTATTGAATCTGAAAACGACTTTGCCTTTGCACTCCTTATGTGGCCACTGTGTACTCCTTGTACTGGGATTTTAGAAGAGAAACAATTGAAACTTATAGAACATAAAAGGTTCATTCATTCAACTATGAAATACACACACAGTAATATAAAAAAAAAACATAGATAATATAACATTACCCAAATGACTCAAAGATAAGCAAACTCAGACATGTGAAGAAAATCTTCGCTATTATTTTCCTTCAACAAATCATTTACAAGGGTTCCAATAACTCTTTAGAAAAGTAACAAAATCTCTCAACAACTCTCTTCAGCAGCAATAACAACAATTCTTAGCAACAACAATAATAATTTTTAGCAACCTCTTTTGGGCATAGATTACATACATTTATACATGGAGGGGATTCTCGAGCCTTCCTTATGACTAATCTAGTGATTTCACATTATAATTAAATCATTCTACCAGTAATCTTATTACAAATAAATGAAATTGAATAAATCACAATCCTCTGGAATCTAAACTACTTTGAATGTGCGTGTTGGATGTTGAGTTGTCCTGTACTTGGCCTCATTGAATGTTGAGGGCGATGCCCCTCCATCATAAAGAAAGATGACCTACATACTTACCTATTCAAGTGCCCTTAATATAGGGTTATATAACAGAACCACCAACTAGTAATGACATCTTTCTCGAGTCCAAATACATCAAATAATACTTATCTTTCTCAAACTTCTTCTTGATGATGTAAGGGCTAATCCAAAAGATATTATCCTTCTGATTATATTTATGATTTCTCTTCCTATTGTCCGAGATGAATGCAATACTTTCTTAGATTTAGTTGGTGTAGGGTATACCTTTGATGTAAGGATATGGAGGTTGTGTGTTGACCACATCTTTAATGGTTTTCTCATGTTCTTTGTTCTCTTTATCTTATTTCTTTAATATCTGGATGGACCCTGGTTCTTTCCCTTTTTCCATCTTCTCCTTGTACTCATTTGTTCTCAGGAGTAGTGTATCTATGCAATCTTCCCATGAAAAGGGAAGGTCCCATGTGTAATACCCCTAGGCCGAACCCCAACTGTATATGTAAATGAAAATGCATTTAAGATGGTGTGTTGCTTGATATCATTTCTTTTGTATGCACCTTCCATTGTATAGGGTGTGCATGTACTGCACACTAAAATGATGAAGTGTGCACATTCTAGGATATCCCATGCAACAAAATTAAGTACGCGTGATTTTGAGTCCAAAGAGACTTTGTGTATATGTTGTGTTTTATAGGTTGGTGAGCTAGTTATTATAAGCTAGGAGGCCTATGTGTTGAATTAGGCTAGAGAGCCCAGAAGATAGAGGCCAGTGAGCCTATTTTTGTATATGTCTTATCATCAATATAATACATCACTGCATGTAGAGCGACCATGATAAAAGAGTATGGGGGACTAAACTCCACTAGTTAGGGAAAGAGGGGGATAAAAGTTAAGGAAAAGGGATAATCTAGGGAGATTAAGCCAAAAAGGAATATTATATTAATACATCTTAAAGTATAAAGTATGGATAATTATTTTATCCTAAATTCTAAGGATGGGGACAAGTGGGCCAAAGTAGCTCTCAACATGACAAGTTTCAAGTTGGGGACATGTATACATATAGTTTGCACTTAGTTCATTTGTCGATCCATTCATTCCAGGATCATTCACTCACTCATTCAAATGTCCTCCATAGATTTTTGTTACTATTATTATACCTATACCCATACCAGTACTGGTACTTGTACCTGGTTAGATTAGGAGATGGACAGAAGAAGCAGTTTGTGAGGCCCGTGGGAGATTGAAGAGGCGGGTTGTCAGGCTCGTGAGAAAATCTCTCTAGGTGAGAGAATTGTTGGTAATTGATTCTCGAAGGTGATAAACTGTAGATATAGGGGTCTAAGACTTCTTGTTCATCCTGTTGCTAAAGACCAAAAAGGAAGTGGGGAAGCCGAAGGACTATTGAGAAGAGAAGGGACACACTTCCTAGGGTGGGACAAGAATGTGGGGAATGAGAGACTGTAGGTTGCTAGATTGAGTTGGAACCTATGACGGGGTTGTTCCTATTTTCTGAGATACATCAACCTAGTTAGGAATCAATTTACCCGAGTGGAGTTTAGTCCTAGCTCAGGGGTGACCAACTGCTAAGAGTGATGAGCAACATAGTCTAAGGCTGGGAGGTTCGTGGAAGTTCTGCACGTAGTTGGTGATATTCTTACCAAGATACATGTCCATTTTTTGTTAAATTACATTTTGCATTATTATGTATGTGTTTATTTTATTGGGTTTTCCTGTGTGTGTTGCATGTGTATTTTTATTATTATTATGTTTGAATTTGTGCATTTGTAGAATGTATTTGTTTGTTTTATGTTTTATATATAAAACTACACAAGTTTTTCTGTGTCTATATGTTTTAATCTGCATACAGTTCGAATTTTTTTATGTGGTATAGCCCAGTTGGATGTTGGGGATTTTACAATATGGTATTAGAGCTCCAGTTTTCAACACTGAGTCTCGATGGGTCGAGAAAGTTGAATTCAAGTGAAATTACATAGAGAATTTATTTCGAAGTGGCTAAATTTCAAGTTACAGAGCATCCATGGTAAAAATTAGAAGAAATTGTATGGAATTGGGGGAAAACCCAAATTTATGTTGTTAAATCCAGGGGAAATTGAGAAATTTCATCAAGTAATGAGATATTCCTAATTTAATATTTGTTCTAGCAAATTCAGATGTAGAATTGGTTGAATTTGAAGTTATAGGGAAGCCATGAAAGATGGAGCGAGATTAGTTGATTAAAATCAGGGATGATTTTAAGGATGGAAATTTATATTAAAATGTAGAAACATGTGCTAATATTACTAGTCCTTGATATGGAAAATGTAAAATGTTTGGCGATAGTTTTGTAAAAATATTCAAATTTCCAAAGATTTAATATACTTTGTATAAAATTTTGGCGATTTTTAAGGTAAAATAATTTTATTCTATGGAATTTGGACAAATCGTTTTTAGAAAAAATGGAAAATAGAGAATCTGTTTTTGGGGAAAACCATCGAAAACTAGCCCATTTGCGAAATTTATCCCCTAAAATCATCTATGATTAAAATTCTCAATTCGTTAATTGAGTTTAGGAAAAATTTGTTTCAGGAATGTCAACCAACAACACTTTTTTGTTGCAGAGGTTGAATTGGTGTTATCATGGTGAAATTAAAAACAATTCATAGTTGCAGAATGTCTATGGTGAAAATTGAGAAAATATTTGGCAAAAGCCCCAATTTCTATAGCAAAATTCATGAGGAATTGATGCACATAAAAATGAATGTGTGCGGGTGTGCACACTAAAAATGCATGGTGCATAGTGAAAAGCTTGTGATGTGTGGAAAATAAAGCTGCATGGCTACGTGCGCTAAACATTGGTGTTGCACGGTGGAGAGTGGTAATGCGCAGAAAATATTGGCATGTGGGTGTGCACACTTAAATTTGGCGCTGCGCGGTGCAGAGTGGTAATGCATGGAAAATATTGGCATGTGGGTGTGCACACTTAAATTTGGCGCTACGTGGTGCAGAGTGGTAATGCATGAAAAATTTTAGCACGCAGGTGTGTGCACTGAAATTTGGAACTGCGCGGTGCAAAGTGGTAATGCAAGAAAAATATTGGTGCATGGGTTTGCGCACTTAAATTTTGCGTTGCGCGGTCTAGAGTGGAAATGAGAGAAAAATAACAGTGTGTGGATGTGTGCAATAAATTTAGAATTTCACAGTGCGGATTGAGTGACACATGCATAGTACTGGTTGGTGCAGTGTGCACACGCATAATAATGGTGCACGTGGTGTGTGCAGTATTGACTGAACGTAGAGGAATTTTGTTGGTGCGTGTGCAATGTGGGTATATGTTGTCACGCAAATGTTTAGCTAGTGGTGCATGCGGAGTACTGGTGCATGGTGGGGGAAGACTAAAATTTGGCATGGTGCAATGTGTATATTAACATGCGTGTGGAATATTAGTGCGTGACACAAAAATTGCGCACAGCCAGTATTAGGGCATGAACTATAATTATGCACAGTGGATATTGGAATGTGACACAAAAGTAGTTCACACCAGTTATTGGTGAGCGAAAGAAGTGATCCAAATTGGTTATAGGTGCACGAAGCATGCGCTACGTTATGGTGTTGCTCCACATGCTAAATATGGGTGTACAAGTTCAAATTTGTCCACACAAAGTGGTTTGGATGGTCTACAACAGTAGAAAACTAGTGAATTTCTACGACATTTTATACTGTTTGAAGGTCATGTTTTTGCAGTACATTTTTGAGGCCCTAAACAATGCTTTTAGCTACTCAAAAACAACAAGAACAAAGTGTACTAAAGTATGACACAGACCCCCCTGCCCTCTGGCTGAAATCCGCACAGGATCGATCTCCTTCAAATCCACAGAACCAAATTAGTTCTTTTGGGCCCTCACTGGAACCCCACGAATTTGATCCACAGGTCTTTCACGAAAACTCCACTGGCACAAGAAATGCACCAGGCGTGAGTCTTCACCTCCACACAACCACCAAATAAAACCATGACCTTTTTTGAAAAACGGATTTTGGGTTTTGCAACTTTAGGGGTTTCAACACCAAGATCCTCAGCTCCTTGTCATCAGAAGTGTCGAAAAGTCGAACCCCGAAATGCTGAAATGTGTGACCACAACCCCACTCCAAAGATACGTCACGTTTCGTGACTTCGGGGGTTTTCAACTCAAAGTGCCCCAACTCCTTGTCCTTGGGATTTCCAAAATGATGAACCCCGAAACTCCGAAATGCCGAACCCCTAAAGGGTTGGTTAGTGACAAGCTCCCCGCTTGGATCCTATCCACGTCACCTTGTCCCGTGACCCGATGCTACTCCTTCGAATGCTTTCAGGTTTTTGCGTTTTGAGATTTCGCGATTCCAGCTGCAACAGTTATTGACCCTTCGAACTCCCGGGTCCCGGAATGCCAAAATATCGAACCCCGAAATGCTGAAATTTCACTTCAAAGGGAGATCAACGGTTGTGAGCCTCCCCTGACATGACGACTTACGTTCTTTTGGGATTTCATGGGATAAGAGTCCCAACTCTTTCCCTTTGTATATTCTGGTGTCTGAAATGCCAAAATCCTCCTTTCGGGGATTTCCCCGAAACCTTGACCGCTTTCCACATATCCTCCTGCGATGAACGGTCCTGATGCTTTCAAGATTTCAGGAGTCGAGACTTTCTGTTTCGCAACTCTTTCTCCTTCAAATCCCGGTATCTAAAACCCCGATGGCTTCCGGATTTCTGCCATGTGCCCTCTCAATAATGGACGGTCCTGATCTTTTCGGGACATTGACAAGTCCTTGCCTTTGCATATACGATGGTTAAACCTTGTGCACCTTCTCCTGGATTTGATTGCTATCGACTCCCTGTGCTAGATCTGGTGGCCCAGATCTGTTCTTCTATGCTCTCTCCTCCTGCTTCCTAGACATAGATTCAATGGTCCAGATCTCGTCCCCTACCTGATCCAATGGTAGCTATGCTCCCTCATGAGATTGGACTTCTTTCTTCCCCTTGGAAGATTTCCAAAGTTTTCAAATGCCTTGAACTTTTCTTTTTCTGTGAAACATGTATCCTTTCTCTCACCTATATTCTAAGCACGCTATCCCTCTTGAGCTTTGTCGACTCTGAAACCTCAAAGGTTTCTCAACCTCTGCACTCCTTACAAGGTCCCTGCACACAACTGTGTTATCCATCCTAATCTTGGTCAACTCAGAAACATTGAAAGGTTTCTCAACCTTCGGCTCCTCTTGGCTACTTCTCTATGTGCAAAGGCATTGCTCCTCCTGAGATTTTGAACTTGAGACAAGTTAACTCTGAGTGCACTTCGTGTGCTATTTCTTCTGAGCTTAAGAACTTCAGTCATTTTCTTATTCATACACTCCTTGTGCCACTGAGTTTTCGGATAACTCAATTCGAAGTATTTCTTGCAAATAAATGATTCACGCCCTCCTGGCATTCTTCTGCTCGATGCACACCTTGCAGAGCCTAACAGAGTATTCAGTAACTATGTAAGTGTCTCCTCCTTGACACTTCTCTTCTCTACGAACTCAAAACAAGAGTTCCTTCTATGCACACTTGCATCAACTCAATGCCCACCTGGCACAGTTCTCCAGAATCCTCAGTGACTCTGTCTTTTCACTGAACTTGAAATAGATTTCTCCTCAATGAATCCTATGAATTTGCTCAATGCCCTCCTGGAATAGCTTCTACAGGACCCTCAGTGATTATGTTTTCTCTATGCCTTCCTCTGCACAGTCTTCACCTCAAAGTTGTTCAACAACCTTGAGGCTTCCTCCTGAGTCCAAGACTTCCTCTGGTGCACCCTCCTGGCACATCTTTGTCTGAAATTCCACAAAATTCAGAAGTGCACTCGTTGAACTAGCTTACAGAACCCACATCGTTATGTCATGCAACCTCTTGCATGAAGCCTCGAAGAACCAGACTTGAAATCAAAGAACTCACAGATAGGGAAATCTATCTATCTCTGCAAATGCATACCTAAGATACATCTACAGTATATCATCACACATAAATACATTCATTCATGAATTCATAAACACATGAACAACAAAATGCAAGAAAAACTGCTATGTTTGTATTAATCAAGAATGCCTGATTATAATGTGTTCGAGCTCAGACTGCAACAGAGTCTCAGCTCTCCTCTCTTCTCCCTATTCTCTCTGTTCTTCTCTCTATGGACTCTACTGACTTTACTAACTCTACTGACTCTATTGACTCTCTTCTCTACTAACTACCTCTCTAGATACAAATGTGATTTTTACAAAAGGGGGCTCCTCGAGCGCTTCCCTCCATCCTCACCAACTCTCATTTATTTACATTCAATTACATTGAATGGATATTTAGGCCGAATTAGATATATATCTCAGCCTTACAACCAATTAAGGAAACCTTTATCTAAGCCTGCACACATGTATGGATTTTGGCTCTACCATCCTTACAAACATTTGATACATTTTTCAAAATTTGAAATTCAAAAGCGAGAGGGTTGTGCCTCTCCTCTCCATTGAACACACTTGATGTGCTAGCTGGCTGGCATGTAGCTATCTTGGAGCAATGCTCCTGCATCATACTCCTTTGCTGTGAAAAATTCATGAGTGCTCCTGCTCATGAGCTTCCTAGCATGGCTATTGAAATCCACTTGGATCCCAAACAGTTCTTTGGAGCTGTCCATCTGCTCCACTTCTTCGTTTCTATCGCATCTATTTCCCTACTTCTATGCCAGGTTCTCCTCTGCTCAGTTTCCCTTCATTGATAGTTTCTGCTGCTAACCTCCACATCAACCTTCTAATCTTCTCAATCTCCTCATCCAGCTACTCCCATGGTTGTCTCTCTCTATGTAATCTTCTCAGCTGCATTCTCTCTTTAAAAATGGGTATATCAACTAGATCTCCCATGCCATATTCTACCTCTATGGCCTCAACTTGCCACCCTACTGCAAAATTCAGCTCTGCAGTCTTATCTTCTTGACGGACCTGTTGTTCAGCCATTTTCTCTGACAGAATTGCTTCTACCATTTCGCCTTGTGCTGGTTGAATTCTAGCTTCCTCCAGCTACTCCTCAGACTGGAATTCTCCTTCATCTTCTGTTGCATGCATCGACACGACAGTTATCATCTGTTTACCCTTTTCATCTCCCCGGCTAAAAATTTTGATTGATTCCTCAGAATTCTCTTCTGCTATCATCTGCATGACTTTTTCCTCGTGGCAGTCATCTACTGGCTTTGGATGGTTCAACCAATCCTATAGCATCTCCAACTCCATCTCCCATGGAGTGAGCATCTTATATGCATGCTCCTCTTCTTTTCCTTGGGCAACTTCTGATATCTACTCCATCTATTTGATAGTTACAACTTGCTATCTTTCTGCTATTGATGCACCCACAACATATTCCCTAGCCTCATCTTGGTTATATTGTAGGAATACCTTTATCCCTCTAATCATCAGAATGTTCTTCTGATCTTCCTTCTGGATGGTACAAGTTTCTAACTTGTCATCATCTTAATTCACATGATCTGCAAAACCACTTGAATATTTAGTTCTCAATACTCCTTGCTGAGTTGAACTCAATCCTGAGTCCCTAATACCTTCATATATTCTAATCCTCTCTCCCTTTCCCACCTAGAAATATGGAGTTTCTCCTCTTCCTCTTCTCACCTAGCAGTATTTGAGATCCCCCAGTGATCCCATCTCATTGCCTTCCTGGCAACCTGAATTTTCTGATCTTCCCTCCTGGCAGCATACGGGACCTTCACTTGATCTCTTTCTATTGCCCACCTGGAAATATGAATTTCCAATGCTCTCCTCCTGAAAGTCTATGACATCCTCCAATGATCCCATTTCATTGCCCACCTGGCAATTGGAAAATTCATCTCTACCCTCCTGGTAGTTCATGAGATTTGTAACCGGTCTCCCTACCTCATCACTGAGATTCTTCCCAGTCTTTGGTTCAAACATATGAACCATATCCTCTTCATCTCTGAGGCTTTCAACATAAATCAACCATTCCTTCAACAAATTTCGTTGCCTTCAGGCCAATAACTCCTTGACTGGCCATTTCACTTTCATTTTCATGGGCCATTCATATACCCATGGCAATTTTGTATCCTGCTGCATTCGAAATGAAATCTCCTCCATCCTCATTCTTATCTTGGTGAGTTATTTCTCCATATCTACTTTACTCATCTGTTGGTGGTCTCCTCTTCCACCATGCTCATGGCCTTTAATAGCCATTTTTCTATTCCTATCTGCCCTCTTGGAAAACTTGTTGCTGTCACTCTGCAACTGTGAGTGCTTCCAGCCTTTCCTTCAGTCCTCCTGACTGTCTATTTGTTGGTGTGTCCTGCAACAATCTCTTCAATCCTATTCATATTAAATATATAGATGAAGTCCTACTCTGATACCACATTGACGGTGTGTATCAGAGTATTTTATTTATCTACTCTGCCTCCCTCTGCCTGCGTTCTATAGACAAAAAGTGGCTCTGATACCACTTTGATGAAGACCCTCCTGCCCTCGGGCCAAGATCTGCACAGGATCAATCTCCTTCAAATCCGTAGAACTAAATTAGTTCTTTTTGGCCCTCACTAGAACACCACGAATTCGATCCACATGTCCTTCACAAAAACTCCACTGGCACAAGAAATGCACCAGGCATGAGTCTTCACCTCCACACGACCACCAAATATGACCACGACCTTTTCTAAAAAGGGATTTCATGTTTCATGACTTTGGGAGTTTCAACACCAAGATCCCCGACTCCATGTCATTAGAAGTGCCGAAAATCTGAACCCCAAAATGTCAAAATGTGTGACCGCAACCCCACTCCAAAGATATGTCGTGTTTCACAACTTCGGGGGTTTTAAACTCAGAGTGCCCTGGCTCCTTATCCTCAGGATTTATGAAATGATGAACCCTAAAAATCCAAAATGTCGAACCCAGAAAAGGTTGGCGAGTGACAAGATCCCCACTTGGATCCTGTCCACATGACCCTATCCCGTGAATTGGTGCTATTCCTTTGAATGCTTTCGGGTTTTCGCGTTTTAGGATTTCGCGATTCTGACTGCAATAGTTCTTGACCCTTCGAACTCTCAGGTCCCAGAATGATGAAATATCAAACCTTGAAATGCCAAAATTCCACTTCAAAGGGAGATCAACGACTGTGAGCCTCCCCTGATCCGACAACTTACGTTCTTTCAGGATTTCATCGGCCAAGAGTCTGGACTCTTTCCCTTTGTATCTTCCGGTGTCTGAAATGTCGAAATCCTCCTTTTGGGGATTTCCCCAAAATCTTGACCACTCGCCACGTATCTTCCTGCGATGAACGGTCCTAATGCTTTCAGGATTTCAGGAGTTGGGACTTCCTGTCTCGTGACTCTTTCTCCTTGAACTCCCGGTATCCGAAACCCTGATGGCTTCCAAATTTCTTCCATGCGTCCTCTCAACAATGGACGATCCTGATATTTTTGGGACTTTGATAAGTCCTTCCCTTTGCATATACGAGGGTTAAACCTCCTGCACCTTTTCCTGGATCCGATGGCTATCGAATCCTTCCGCTAAATCTGACGACCCAGATCTGTTCTTCTATGCTCTCTCCTCCTACTACCTGGACGTAGATTCAACGATCCATATCTCGTCCCCTACCTCATCCAATGGTAGCTATGGTCCCTCATGAGCTTGCGCTTCTTTCTTCTCCTTGGAAGATTTCCAAAGTTTTCAAAGGCCTCGACATTTTCCTTTCCTGCGAAACCTGTATCCTCACTCTCGCCTGTATTCTAAGGACACTGTCCCTCCTGAGCATTGTCGACTCTGAAACCTCAAAGGTTTCTCAACCTCTGCACTCCTTGTAGGGTCCCTGCACACAACTGTGCTATCCATCCTAAGCTTGGTCAACTCAGAAACCTTGAAAGGTTTCTCAACCTTCTTCTCCTCTAAGCTATTTCTCTGTGTGCAAAGGCACTATTCCCCCTGAGCTTCTAAACTTGAGACAAGTTCACTCTGAGATCACTTCTTGCAGTATTCCTTCTAAGCTTAAGAACTTTAGTCAAGTTCTTATTCACACACTCCTTGTGCCACTGAGTTTCCAAATAACTCAATTCAAATTATTTCTTGCAAAGAAATGCTTCACACCCTCTCGGCGTTCTTCTACTCGATGCACACCTTACAGAGCCTAACAGAGTATTCAGTAACCTTGTAAGTGTCTCCTCCTTGACACTTCTCTTCTTTATGAACCCAAAACAAGAGTTCCTTCCATGCACACTTG
>ML824469.1:22751-67328 GCA_009831015.1 Picea engelmannii | reverse complement strand
AAATATGGAACAACAAACATAGAATAGGACTCAGATGTGATAAGGAATTTACCTTTCATATTCCTAACTATTCCAGACCAATCCACTTATGTGGTGTGGGATTTCTTTAAGGATATTCCACTTCACCCATTCCCTAGATAATATCAAAAACCCATTCCCTAGATAATATCAACAACCCATTACCTAGATAATATCATTTCCCAAGTTCCAGGTACAACAACAACATCGGCGTCCATTATGATGGGGAAATCAAGGCAGTCAATAAGGTGGACTTCAATACCTTCCATCAAGTTGTAGACCTTGATGCCCTTTGACTCAAATATACAAACGTTGGCATAAGGCCCTGTAACTTCCAACCCTTATTGGTTCATAACCTTCAAACTCTTCATATTGACAGATGACTCGGAGTCAAGTATGCAGTTGTGAAGGCATAGTTCATTTATTAGCAAGGAAGTGAGAAAGGGTGTTTGTTCATTTTACTCAAAATGACCAATTTTTAATAGTGTGGAAGTTTCTTTGAACAATTGTTGTCATCTGGGGTATGTTTTGTCAAAGAAGATATTTCCAACATTCCACGAATCCTTTTGACCTTTTGTAAGATATAGGTCATCCTAGTGCTTAGGTTGGTCCTATCATTGCTAGGTTTTGGGAAAGGTTGGGGTAGATCCCTAGAATACACTTGGGGCTCTCCAAGCTTCACCCTTGATTCCTCACTTGTTTGGCTCAACCACTCAATCCTAGGATTCCTCGTGTCTTGATTTTCTTGGATTTCCTTTGGCATGATATTGGGGCACTCTTGGGGAAACAAGGTAAAGATGGAATCTACATAATTAGGTTTCTCATGAGTAGCCTTCGGGCAATCATGTTCAAAATTGGAGTCTTTGCATGATAAGGACTTAGGATCATCTTCTTGCCTCACAAAATTTTGTATATCCAAGGTGTTTGGACATTTTTTTTCTTTTGGAGCATGAGGTTTTATTGTCTAACTAGTATTTTGAAGAAGTCTCATAGAAGGAGACTTTTGGGCTTGTGATAGTACCCTTTTCCAACTCAATGATTTCTTCAAAGATGACTAGGTCATCAAAGGGTTCATGTTGTTTTGAAAAAATTAAGGCATCTTAAATATTTGAGAACCCATTCTTCCAAGTACCAGTGCCTCTAGGGGGAATGGATAACTTAATCTCATTGTTTACCTCTAGTATCTCTAGGAAATCATGTTCTTATTCCTCAGAATATTCCTCATTGAACCATAGGACATCATCTTGGTCCTGAAGAAGATTGACCTGGGGAATGGGATCACACCATTTGATATTTTCCTCAATTCATAAAGCACCATCTTGTGCCTCCTTAAGGTTTGTCGAGAATCGGTTCTTGAGGAGGGATTGGAAGTTTCCTTCAAAATAATTGAGGTATTATCCAATAATAACGCTCTTTGGTTGAAAATCAAAATCAATTTGACCAGGCAAGGTATTAAACCTATCATTAAATTCCCTAAGAGTCTCATCATCTTGTTTGCAAATTTCGAGATATTGTAAGTAAAGAGAGGCTATATCTTCCATCACACCCCACCTTTGCAAGAAAACTTGTTCTAAATATTCACAGGTTGTGAGGCTCTTTCTTGGGAGATTAGTGCTCCATTTCCTAGCATCTCCACTAAGTGAGGCAAGGAAAATTTTCATGAATACATCAATATGTTCTTTCCCAGAATGATGGAAGTCGTAGCTTTCACAAAATTTGGTCCAATTTGTGTTGCCAGAATCCTCAGCCTCTCCAGAAAACTTGGGTATCCATGAATTAGCATCCTTAGGTAGATCATGTAAGCCTCCTTTGATATTAGCCAGGTCCAAAGGGTCAAAGAGTTCTTTAGGGGCCCATTTAGGAGGGGCCATGGGGATAATAGGAACTACAAGATAATAAGGTGTGTACTGATGTCCGCTACGGTTCATCATCAATGGAGTCGCTAGACAATCTCCTTGAGATTATCATAGGGATGAGGGGATCATCCTCAATGGAGTCACTAGGTAAGATTTGTGAAATGAATGTTTTTGATAAAGGCTTACCTAAAAAGTGTCGTTCAAGGAAAATAGACTCGATGTTCCCCAGCAGCGACGCCAAAAAATTTATCGCACAATATATATTTTCCCAAAGCCTAAAGGAAAGTAGGCCTAGATTGACGTAACACGAAGGTAGTCCTATCACTATCACCCCAATATGATACATATTTCTATTTAGGAGGAGAAAATACTCACTCCAAGGGAGACGACCCAAGACCTAGTTGGTTGATGAAGGGTAAAAGTCCAGGTAAAAAACCCACCCCTCTCTCTAGGTCACTCAAGGAAAGAAGTCACTTGGTATGGTTTAAAAGGTCAAGGAGAAAACTTAAGGTGAATTGTACCTTCCCTTTACCAACGAAAAAACAAACGTTAGCAATAACCAATGATATCAATGTTTCAAATTAGTGACTTCAAGATAGAAATATTCTACTAAAACACTCTTATGTGTAGACAAAACATAAAATGTATAGCAGTAACAACATGTCCAGAAATTGCAAGTTGTGATGACAAAAATTGATATAAAGAATTTGAAATTTGATAGTACTTTGTCACTTACAATTTCAAGATTAAAACAATTCAATAAGTGACTTCAATGGGCTTTCATAAAACACTTGTAACAGTAGTGAAATAAATAATGATGGCAGCAGCAAAACCACTTCAGAAAAAGTAATTAAGTTAGGCAATTAAACAAACACTTTAGCATATATTGATAGTAGCTTGCCTAGTACAAGTGTTGGGTGGTATTATGGACAAATTAAGGGATGTTTATGGGTTGAAATGATGGTTGTAACAATAGTTACAACAGCAGCAACATCCTTCAACAACTTCAGAATTTTTCACTTAGAATGATAGCAAAGGGAAGACTAGAGCCTTAGGTGATAACTCCTAGGCAAGTGCAAATTTATAGGTAGTTTTTTTTAAGTTAGTATGATTGTTAGGGATGCAAAACAAAGGTTGTAACAGTGATTATAGCATAAGTAGTGTGTATTTTAGTGTTAATGAGAGCTTCAAGAAAGATATTTTGAAAATTTGTTTTGATCTGATTCATCCACAAGAGTATAGAAATCAATGCCTTTAGGGACTTATGGAGTCAATAACAGTGACGATGTCACTTGGGAAATAAACTAACGATAATACTTGTCTAAGGAAAGAGGTAGATGCAAGAGGTGTTGGCACTTCAAGGCCTTAAGTATATAAGTATTTAAGGGATCAGGGAGTGAAACGTTAGGCCTCCAAAGGCCAAAACCCTGCCCACACATGCCAACAACCTCAGGAATACCTCCAAGGTGACAATCATTGAATGTAGAAACATCCAGGGTTGTATGGGTAATGTCCAAGGCTTCCAAAGGCCATTGTTCATGTGGGAAAGGCACATCCACCTGGTTCTAGGTCCACCAAAGTGCCTCCAGATTCAACGTCCTTCATCTTCATCATGCCCCTGGATGGAGTCTCAACATCCATCAAATGGGATTTGAGCCCGCATAAAGGTCTGAGCTAGTCATCTCTCCATGTACCTATTCACAGGGAAATGTCCTACAAAGAGAAAAATTACATCCTCCAGATAGCCATAAGTCATAGGCATCACAATACATAAATCACATCTAATAATTAAAACACCAAAACATCTGCATTAAACCCCCATAAACCCAAACAAATTCTCAAAATGTTATGCAACTTGACAAGTATAGGGTTTGGAATGGTCTCAGGGTGTCCTATTGGTCCATTCTCCCTTATGTCAAGGTCATTTTCCCAGTGGAGCTTGATCCAAATCATGCAAGTGTATGAGGTGTTGTGGGGAAAACCTTTGGGAATGGGGTGCATGTGATAGCATGGAAATGTAACACTCACCTATGGGTTCCTTTGTTGAGGGTGAGCTTCACCTTGTCATGGATGCAAATGTTTCCAATCCCACTAATTGTCATTTATTATTTTTATTTTTTTAGCTTTCTTTCTTCATGCTGTAAGGAAAGAGTTGATGGCCACCGCCCTGTCTTGGTGACCAGTTAGCGGCAATGTCACCCACAAACATTTCATGGAAATGAGAAGGTTGGCTCGTGATGAGACCCCCTTTCTCTTGGCCATGCAACCAAGAGCCACTACCCTAGCTTGGTGACCAGTTGGGTAGTAT
Source organism: Picea engelmannii (assembly GCA_009831015.1). Classification (NCBI taxonomy): domain Eukaryota; kingdom Viridiplantae; phylum Streptophyta; class Pinopsida; order Pinales; family Pinaceae; genus Picea; species Picea engelmannii. The sequence continues at coordinate 63,146 of ML824469.1, read as the reverse complement.
TGTCATACCGTTACATGTCCATGGTCATGATAGGTCGACTCATGATGAGACCTCCTATCCGCCAACAAATTCCTTGAGTGTTTTATTCATATTTGGGTCCCCTTTTCTTGTTGAGAATTGTTTCATTGCTTTCTCGGGGATCCTTGGGTGAAGCATCGCGAAGGTTTAAATTCATCTCTTAACATTTTCCAGCTAGATTTCCTTTTGGGCCTTTATCCCCCTCTTCCCATGAGGTTAGGTACAACCCTTTCCAAGTGTATCCTTCCCCAATGCCCAAAAATGTGGATAGATGGAGGGGATAAAGATGGAAAATGGTAAGTATGGAGGGAACGGGCGATGACTCTTCATAGATCCACTAAGTAACAACCTATACTAAAGGGAAACCAACTTACTAGGGCACCATGTGACCCTCCGAGGTTTGAACAAGGAAAGAGCATAAATTCAAGAAAATGTTATGAAATACAGAAAGATTCAATGCAACATGTTTAAATGTTTTAAAAATTAGGGCGATACACACCATGATACCCAGACTTATTACCTCATGGAGCAAGACTCATTTCCATTTTAGTTCCAGGCCAGTGTGATGGATACTATTGTCAATGGTATGTGGACTCTTCTGTGGGGGAAAAAAGGGGTTCTCCGAGGCCATGCTTAATTTGTTTGGCTCTTGGCACTCCATGTTTAGGATCTATGGGCCTCAAGACATGATTTCCTTAGTTACCCCTAGGCTAGGTGATAACACAACTATTGTCACTTCTTGAGATGCTCTTGAACCCTTAGATTTATATGCCTGATTTTTCCATGAATGTGCTTGCCTTTTGTTCTTACCCTTGTAGTCATGCTTATTCCTTTTGTTGTCCATAAACAATATCAAATGGTGAAGGAGGTAAATAACCAAAAGAAGTATCGAAAGGAGAATTTTTGGTGGAAGAATGAAGTCTCATGTTGTAAGAGTGTTGAATGTAGACTAGTTTCTCATCCCAATTCTTTGGATGTTTGTTGTTGTAACCTCTCAATAATTGTGCCAATGTCATGTTTACTACCTCAGTTTGTCTGTCAATCTGAGGATGGAAGGTAATGAAGTACTTCAACTTAGTACCCATTCTTTCCCAAAGCCATGTCCAAAATATTCCCAAGAACCTGTTGTCCCGATCAGATATGATGGAAGTTGGCAATCTGAAATGTACCCAGACATGGCTGCAAAATAGTTCAGTTGCCTCTCCTCCATAGATTGTCTTCTTACGTGGAATGAGCACACACATTTTGTTGAAGCGGTCCACCACAACAAACAAGTATTCATGGCCTCTTCTATTCATAGGTAAACCTCCAAAAAAATCCATGGAGTTACTCTCCTAAGGTTTTCTTGGCACTAGCAATGGCATGTACAAGCCATGTTTTTGGTTGCTTGGCTTGCTAGTGATGCAAAGAACGCAGCCTCTAATGAATTTTCCCACCTTCTCTTGCATCTTTGGCCAATACACATACCGTTTCATATTCAACACTCTCTTTGTCATGCCAAAATTCCCATCAACCCTAGAAGTGTGTGCTTTTCTCATCAACCAAACTCTTATGTCCCAGAGTATGCATAGTTTTTCCAATTTATACGACATCCCATATTGGAGGTAGTATTCATTTCCTTCCATGACAGTGACCAACCTCTCCTTTAGTTGCTTGTAGACTCCTCTGAAATATTCATCTCCCTCGGAATATTCACTTAGAAGTTCATGAGTGAAAGGTTCAAGTTGCATTATCATCCCAATTGTTGCAATCTTCTTCAATGGTGGTCGAGAGAGCATGTCCACTAGTCTAATCATGACTCATTACTTGTACGTAATAAATAAATGAAATTTCTGCAATAAATCTAACCAGTTGTAATGCATCGTTTGTTGCATATTGCTCTGACTTTGTAGATATTGAAGGGGTTGATGATATGTGTGTATGATGGTCTCTTTTCCAAAGAGGTAATGCTTCCACTTCTTCATTGCTTGTACAATTGCAAAGAGATTTTTATCATACATGGGTTAGTCAAGTACTACTCCATGAAAAAACTCTGAATGGTTTCACATGGGCCTTCCTCCTTGCACCAGAACTACTCATAATTCATAGCCATTAGCATTAGTCTCTAACTCAAAATGTCACTACAAATTCGGCATGGATAAGACGGGAGCATCAATGATTTTCTTCAAGTATTCAAATGTTTGTTGTTGTGTCTTGCCCCAATGAAATATCTTTCCTTTGGAAATTTTGGCATGCAATGGTGTTTCTATTATGGAGAAGTTTACAACGAATTTCCTCAAATATTGATTTGATCCCATGAAACTCCTAATCTTTGTCATATTGGTGGGAATAGGCCAATGGGTGATGGCTACAATATTCTTTGGATATACCCTCGGCTCTCCTCCTCCAATCATGTGTCCAAGATATATCAAGGAGATCTTTCTAAAATCACATTTATGCAAGTTGCAATCAACTAAGTCTTCTTCAAGGTCTCAAGTACATGTATTACACGTGAGAGGTGTTCTTTCTATGTGTTGTTAAAGGTTAGTAAGTCATCTAGATATACTATTGCAAAATATTCAATGAAGGGATGTAGCATGTCATTCATTAGTATCATAAACATTGTAGGTGCATCGCATAATCCAAAAGGCATTACTAACCACTCGTACAAAACTTGTGTTTCTTTCACTTTGATCCTCACTTGGTGGTAGCCTGATTTGAGGTCCATCTTAGTGAAAAAAATTGGCTTGTTGCAATTGATCCAACAAGTCATAAATCCTTGGAAAAGGATATCTATTCTTGATGGTGATCTTATTCAGGGCATGGTAGTCAATGCACATTCTCCAGCTTCCATATTTATTTATCACCATGATGATGGGTGAACCACATGGTGATGTACTAGGTATAATGACTCCTTGCTCCAAAAATTGTTGTAGATGATTCTTTACTTCATCTACTTTGATGATAGCAGTGGTGACTATGGAAACAATTGAATCTCATGTCCAACCTCTCTCTTGGGTGGCAGTCCCTAAGGCTCTTGAAACAATTGCTTGTAGGCTTCAATCAATTGTTGTATTTTTTTATGTTTATTGCCACTACATCCTTCCAAGGTTTCCTTCACCTCCAACTCATTGCATTCTCCTTGCTACTTTCCTTCTCTCAGAAACAACAAGACAAAAAAATTTGTACTACCCATGATTCTTCTTGTCTGATGAGCATTGATTAAAGAGATATTATCTTTTTCCTTGTGTGCATTTATGGTATAATATTTTCCATCATTTACTAGCCTATATTGGTTCACTATTTTTCTGAAAATTGCATCACTCACATAGAAATATGGTTTTCCCAAGATGACTCCACATATGTCCAAAAGAACCACATTTGCAACTACTTCATCAGCAAAGTTTTGGTTGATGGAAAACTTAAATTTGCATTGTTTGTTCACTTTCAATTCCACATCTTGTATTACCCATCCCAAGTGGTATGGATGAAAATGATCTTGAATCTCCATCTCAATCTTCTTAACCAATTGCGCTGATATCAAATTGGATTGTAATCTGGGATCAAACAAACATTCCACCTTGTTTTGCTTCATGTGTATTTTAATGTAGAAAAGTTCAGTCATCTCCTTCTCCTCCTTGTAACTACAACCAACTAATGCCATCTATTTTTGAATATTAGTGTAGTTAATATTCCCTTCTAGGTCAGAGGTGTTATCCACCCACTATTCATCATCCACTGATATTAATTCTTTCTTCTTCCTTTTCTAAAAATATTTGGGGCACTTCACAAGGTGAAATTTCGAATAGTTCTCCTCAATGTGTCCCTTTGAATCACATCCTTTACATTGTTGGATAGAAGGTGTTTCTTTTTTTGTTGCTACGATGATATTATAATCATTCCACTTCTTCTTGTTTTTATTCTTTCTTTATTGTTCCTATGGTTCTACTTGCTTGTGAGTACTTGTTTTTTTCTTATGCTTGTCTCCCTTAAGGTATTGTACTTGAATATTGATCTCATAAATTTTATTTGGTCTAAATAACATCATGTGTCTCTGAATTTTAGGTAACAATGCCCCCAAATACTTGACTAACATGTCTAGACTTTTGAGAGAGACTCCCATATGAATTTCGCTCTTCCTTAACTTTGTTGTGAACTCATGCATTGATTGTCCTTGTCTCTACCTGGAGTAATGTCATACTATTTATTGGTGTTCCTCTTATCCTATTGGATAAAATTGAGCTTTGATCATGTCCTTGAACACATCCCATCATCAGTGGATCATTTCCTAGTGCTTTTCTTACTACATCACTCTCCCACCATGTCAAATCATGGCCTTCAATCTTCAACCGAGAAAAATCAATATATTTTCTCTAGTTACCTCATGCACGTTGAAGTATAGTTCCATGTGTTGTAGCCATTGGTTCATCCTGATAGCACCTACTTCTCTGATATATGGCTTGATTCCCACCTTAGCCTCCACATGGATTGATTCCCACCTTGGCCTCCACACAAAAAGGTACATGTGTATTTTTGTAGCTTCACTCTCCCATCTTTGGCTCAATATTATACTCTTTATATGGCCTATTTTCTTCCTTCTTGGGGCCTTCATGACAATCCTCTATTGATGTTGTTTCTTGCTCTTTGTTTCCAAAATTTGTGACACCATTGATATCAATATAGCCAAACTCTACTCAAAACTATCCAACCTAACCTTGGGATAGTCTCCCTCTTCTCCTTCATAATGTTACCTTAACATCCTTGATGCTCTACTTCTCTCTATCCCTAGTAAAAACTTGTTTCTCGTTCTTTTGTAATCACTGCAGGTACTTACTATACAAGTCTCACTAAATGCATTTGAAATTTTTCTCTGATACCATATGATCCGTAAACGAGAGGCGTATATCCTATATGTCTCACCAACATTGAACCCTCTCCGACAAATATAATTTATGTTCTCTTTAGATAACAGGAAAATACGCAACCAGCTAGGCCACGAGAAGAGTCGGCCCAACAAATGGCAAGTTGATCACCCAAGTCAAGTCCACCAAATGAAGAGGAGGTCGACTACCCAAAAGTTGATATGGAATTCACGTCGAAGACTGAGTCGAGGTCGAAGGGATGAAATACAGGTTGATTATTTATTTCATTCGACTACATGTCTAGTCAAATGAAAAATGTGAAACGACCAAATGAAGAGGACCATGTTGAACCGAGAGGAGGTCGAGTCATTTGCAACTGAATTCGACCAAATGTCAAAGGAATAATTTATTCAGTGAAATGAGGCGACCAGCAACAAAAAAAAAATAGCTAAAGGGAGAATTCAATGACCAGTTGTGAAGGGAAAACCTCTTAAGGTCAGATTTTGCGACCAACAGTTGAGAAAAATGTATGGAGGGTGGATTTGGCAACTAGTTGCATAGGAAAACGTTTTGGGGGGGCGATTTTCGTAACCCATAGTGAATAAAAACATATGGAATTTGATTGTAACATTCACTAGAAGAGAAAAACGTTTTGAAAGTCGAGTTGGGAATTCAACAACAAAGGAAAATGTTTTAGGCGAAATTAATAGTTGGTCGAATTGTAAAAACTTGTATTTGATTCATGAGGAGTTAGTCAACGCCAAGACAACCCCAAATTTCGAAGTATGATCCATATATGATTTATGAGAAAAGGAAAACTCCCCAGCAAAGTCGAGAATGTGAGACATGACCTGCAGTCAGCTTGTGGACACCGACTAGTAGAAAAATCAACTTTGGGAGTGAGAGAAAAAAACCCAATGACTCTCAAAACGAAATTAGAAACTTCTAAATAAATATCAACGTCTAAAAAAAGAGGTTCGTCGATTTCCAACTTCAAAATCAATGTACGAGTATGATTAAAGAGTTTTTAGTTTGGCTTACTCGCCCATGGGGACCATATTAATATAAAACGATCTCAAACAATAATTGGCACAAATTTCTCTTAGCTAAACCATACACATACAACCATTAAGTTACAGTACACACCATTTACCATTCATAAACAATGAAACCACAAACATTCATCACACGTAGACTCATAATTTACCCTAGAAACTCAAAACGAGAAAACTAGCATTATTTTGGCTTTGGCCAAGATCTTTATTATTCAACAATGGGCAATTTATAGGCTCTCTAGTTCATTTCTATGCTCCTCGATGACATATGGGCAGTCTCTCTATATCATTCACAACCAAAGAACCCTTTTCTCATTGTGGGGAAACATAATATAGAATACTAAGTCGATCGGGAGGATAGCTAGAAGGTCGGGTGTTCCCAATGCTTCAACTTCTCTCTAGTCCATTTCTCCTTCTTCTCTTTATTGTTTGTATTTTATCCCACGTAAAATGGGTCTCATGAAAGCCTCATTATTACTTTACATACAACAATCTAATTCCTAACTTTACAAATATTACATACAGAATGGTCATCAATCGTGATGGCATGGGGCCCTTCACGCCAACAAGTCAATATCCTTCTTCGTCCATAGCCTTAAACTTTTCATTTGTTGATCATCTTAGAGCATGTTTCAATAGCCATTTTTTCTTATCGGATCTAATTCTGATCATTGGGGCCCAATTCTACATGTCCTTTGAATTGAAACATGAGTCAAAGATGGTACTCTCTACACCTCATGGGGGTACATTGATAGAGTACAATGGTATCATTAAAAATGGTTAGTGGTCAACAAAAACCACCAACTTTAGTGATGAAATAGATATTGAAGAAGAACCCAAAGATCAATGATGGATCCCTTCTGCATACTTCTCACCTTGAACCCGACAAGAGAGAAACCTTGAAATGTGGCATTTCTTCGAAAAAAATGTTTGTCAAAGGTGCCTTTATCACCGGTGGGAGTCATCAAAGGGTTTAGACAAAATGGTCCATCATATCATCCCTTTATCACTCAAGGGTTTCCTCGATTAACATCTTGATAGGATATCATGCATTGTTGTATTTATTTACTTTGTCCATCATGGAAGGTTGCTTAGATCGACTAGGGAAGTCTTCACTGAATTCATTTTGTTTGAAGCCCCACTCTTTGTACCTTGATCTCATTGGAGACGTGGACAAAAAAACAATAGAGTACAAACTTTGATACCACTAATCCAAATTGTATTGAGAACAAAATGAGAGAACATACAATATTGTGGAGAGAACGCAAATTTAGGATTGAAAGAATAGTATTGCATTAAAAACCAACATGTATTTATGAATGAAATGGTGAAAAACATTGCAATATACATAGCAATACAAAATGACTAAAATTGTGGTAGATCATATATGAGAGAAAAGATGTGACTGCTAAATTCATTGCCATAAAATCCCATAACAAGAGTTGAAACTACGTTTTCTAATAAATCCAAAAAAACCTAAGAAACATAAACCTTAAAAATGTAGGGACCTTAACTTTAACATGATTAGAGCTAAGAAGGAAATCTAAGCTTGATGAATCTACAATGTCCAAAAAATATAAGAGTCTTGACAAGATCATAACTTTTTGCTCAATAATCATAACTTCTCATAACCCATTAGAAATAACATTATTACACTAATTCATAGCCTCGATCTTTGTGTGTCACTTACCCCAAAAGGAATGGGAAGGCCTTGAAAAATGCACCAAAATATCATGACCCAAAAATTATCGTCCCGATCATTTTTTAGATGGCCACTTATATCATTTTTAAAACTTTAAATAATCTAATGATTCTAGGGATTTCCCAACAAAAAATTGTTAAAAAGAAGGAAAAAACAAACTCAAGCTAAATTAGATAAAGTTAATTCAATAAAAAAAATAAACATGTAGTGAGAGTCCATGTGTATGGGTTTGGCGGGATGAGGGGGCACAAGTAGGCGGGTGTTGAATTAATTGTGTAAAATGTGTCTAGTATTAATTAATTGTGAAAAATTCAAAGCAATTGTTTATTAATTTGTTGGTCTAACATTCAAATATATATATGATGTTGTATCTAGAAAACCTTTTTTTTTTCCAGATAAAAAAAGTGTAAATTTTATTTCATATAGAGAGAAAATTTGCATTCTGAAGAATGCATGTGGATCCATGAATTTAGTCTAGATATCCTCCCCTATAGGGACCATCCTGTTCTGAAGGATCCAATATAGGCTTCCCTATTAACATGAGATTTTTTTAATCAAAATATTAAAGCTATGATCTTGTTTCCAAAAAATTATACAAAACTAAAGAGAGCTTATAAAAAAACTCCACTATGAATCCTAGAAATAAGAATAATATATAGTCGTCCATTGGCACAGGAGATGAAAGTCTGGAAATAACACCCCATAAGAGATACAACTATTGGAGCATCTTCATCTTCTAACCTTCAATCTAGGATATTTTTTTGAAACTAGAATAATGTACCCTAGGAATATAAACATTTCTGATAAAAAAATCGAAGCGGATACATAGCATGTGGTATTCAAAAAACCAAAAAGAGGAATTCTTCATTGCTAAGAGGAAGGGCCTTCTAATCCCCATGTGTCTATAAAATATTTGTGGTAATATTCAAAAATTCATTCGTCTCTAAACTCTGCTACATACCACTTCCCATGATCTAGGAGAAGACCCTCCTTAGAGAGTTTGTCAATTGCTCTATTTCTTTCCCTGTATACATGTCAAATGGAGAAATTTGTGTAAGTGTCCAAGATAATAAAAACTTATTTTTAAGGAGTGGAAAAAGTATGATATTGTTTCATTTTTGTGTTTTCCTTATCCAATTTATTATCACCATTGAGTCACCAAAAATTTGAAGGTTAGATAACCCTTTCTCCTCAGCAAAGGTTAGCAGAAGTTTTAACGCCATAAGATTAGTGAAGTTGTTTGATCCCAGACCCAAACCCCATTTCATATTGAAACGATGTGTATCTAACAGGAAAATAATTGCTCCACCTCCACATAGTAAACCCTCGTTTTGTGAGGCTCCATCAAAGAAATCCCATGGCCTCGAATGGTCTACATGTTCTTACATAACCTGCCTTATTGGGGGGTGATTTCCCTTGTGGTAAGTGGGAGAGAATGCTAATGCTTTGAGTTTCAATGTGACTTGGGCTGGAAGCTTTTTCCTTAAAGATGATAAAGTGTCGAGCCAACCAAACTCCCTAGATAATAAGTAGAGGTAGAGATTTTATGTTATGGTTTTTGTGGTCCTACAACCCTAATTTCCAAGCCTCTTCAATGGAAGGACCTTGCCACTCACAGTTTTGTTGAAGATCTCTTGAGCATTCAGCCCAGATTTGAAGTGTGAAAGGACAAAGTAAAAAAAGGTGAATATCAGTTTCCTCAACACCTTTGCATAATGTACACCATATGGGGCCTTCCAATCCTCTCAATTTCATTCTAGCCCAAGTCGGTACCTTGTTTTAATCAAGCACCACACTAAAAAGGTGAGATTGTAAAGGGCACTTAATTTTCCAAATCCCTTTCCACCACCAAAAAAGATCATGATGAAGGAGATCTAAGGTTATTTGTGTGTAACTGGAGAATACACTCTAAAAGGACTATGGTGCCACACTAATGCATCTTCCTTATCTATTAATCTGATGTGCCATGTTTTAAGAGTTCTGATATAAACGTTCCAAACCTCCGAAAATTCATCACCTAGACCTAGTTGTGGAGCCTCTTCCCACTCTTTCCCCCACACTATTTTTCTTATTCCATCTGCAATTTGGTTCAGATGGAAACTGTCTCTACCATGAATAATGTCAATTAAATTTTTAGGGAGGAGATGTGCCCTATCATTACCGAACCAAGGGTCTTTTCCAAGTCTTACTTTTGTTCCTCTGCCCACCTTCCAAGCAATCCCTTGAATGATTACTGCAAAGAATTTTAAGAGATAATTCTGAATGATTGTGTAGTTTTTAGTCTCTTTGTTTGGCCTTCTAATCTAATCCACCATTGAATCTGGGATGATGTATTTTTGGAATACCACCTGCATCCATAAACTTTCTGTGGTTATTGATCTCCATCTTGCCTTAGTTTCAAGTGTTTTGGAAAAAAATTGAATTTTTTAAAGCCCCACCCCTCCCAGTATCTTTGGGGTTTCCAAGGTTTCCCATTTTATCCATGGCATCAAAAAACTTTCCCTTGGTTCGACCCATAGGAATATGAAGCAAACTCTCCGAATTTTTTCCAATGTGCCTTTTGGGACCCATACAAGAGAGACCCAATAAACAGGAATGGCTTCCAACACTGACTTAACAAAGACCAATCTTCCTTCTCTAGATAGCCATCTAAAGCACCAATATTTCATCCTTTTTTTCTAGTTTGGATATTAACCAACTCCAATCCGCCTTTTTGTAATTGTTGGGTTTCCAATGAAAATTGGGATACTTCAACCCTTTATCAAAAGGATTTGACTCAAAAGGGAAGAAATCCTTATAAATTCCTACCTCCTCCTCTTCCATAAGATGTGTTGATATGGTAGATTTTTTACCATTGATTTTTATGTATGTGGCTCGAGTGAAGAGGTCCAAGATAGAAAATAGCTTCTATGTGTTCCTCCTTAGTCCACTGCAGAAAATCAGAATATCATATACAAATAAAATGTGGGAGAGTCCAAGAGTTTGAGATAGAATGAATCCCTGGAAATCCCCACTACATTTTGCTTCATTTATGGCCCAACTAAGTCCTTCTGCCACTGGCAGAAAAAGTAAAGGAGACAAAGGGAATCCTTTCCTTACACCTCTTTCTGCTGTGAAAAAATTCAAGGCTGCACCATTTATGAGGACATCAAAGGATATCGACGAAATATAACTCATAATCCAATTGGTGAAAGGGAGAGTAAATCCCAAATTAGTTAATATCATCCTCAAAAAAATCCAACTGACTTAATCGTATGCTTTTGATAGATCTATTTTGAGGACAACCCCTTTGATTTTATGAGTTTTAATTCTATGTAAAGCCTCCTAAGCAACTCAGATTGCTTCATGAATCTGTCTTCCTTCCAAGAAACCAAACTTCTCTTGCGAATGGATTTTTAAAGAATGACTTTAAGCCTTCAACTGATAATTTTGGCTATCACCTATAAATAGAATTGCAGAGAGAAATTGGTTTGAAATATTCCAAATATTGTGGATCGTCCTTCTTTAGAATAAGAGAAATGAAAGTTCCATTGAATGGAATATGTATGTATTTGTTTTTCCTATACTCTTCCACTACTTTTAACAAATCCTTTCCAAAAAGGTCGTAGTAACCCATAAAGAAATACATTGACCACCCATCTAGACCTAGGATTTCGTCTTTTTGGAAAATGTGCAGGACCTCCTTTAGTTCGTCTTTAAGTACTTACTCCATTAGAGCCGTGTTGTCTTCCTCCTCCACAAAATTGGGAAGTGTAGGGATAGTTGTATAATGGCATCTATTGTTACCCATCTTTCAGCTAAGAAAATATTTTTGAAATGTTGGGTTCCTAGCTGTGCCAGATCCTCAAAAGATGCAATATGCCTACCAGATGAATCCTTTAGGCCCCAAATGGTATTTTCCATTTTTTTGTATTTTGCATATGCTTGGAAGAATTTTGTGTTCTCATCCCCATTTTGTAACCATAGAGCCCTACATTTTTGTCTCCATTATGCGTCTCTTGCTTGTAGGATTTGCATTCTTTTATTTTCTAGTGACAATAGGACCTATTTGGCCTCCGAGGATTTATAACCTCCACCTTTTGTGTCATAGATAGATTGTAACTCTACCTCCATTCTAATAAGCTCCTGCTCGGCCAACTGCTTTTTCTTTTCAACCCATTATATCATTGCTTGTTTTGTAATTTTTAGATTATGTGTGAACTGAATAACTTCCCTCTCTTCTTGATTTAAGGGATTCCATAACTCCTTTACTATATTAATGTGTTCCTCCTCCTAACCAAGTATAATTCAATTTAAATGGGATTTCCAGTCTTCTTTTGTTTCCTACAACTTCCAGAAAAATAGGGTAGCGATCTGATTCACCTCCTGATCCCACCCACTATCTAAGGAGTAAAGGAGCCTCCACTAGATGGGTGGAAATAAGAAAATGGCCTAGCATTTTTACAATGTGTTCTTCCCCCAATCTTTTATTTCTCCACGTTGGCCCAAGTTTTGCAGGGGTAATGTATAGTAGTCTTGACTCTTCCAATTTGTGACTAAACAATCCTGATTGGGGATCCACCTAGGGCCTTTGGCCCCAAGATTCTACAGCTCCCAAGGAGAAATTTAGGTCCCCCCCAGGATGATATTACTTTATTTTGTAAAGTATTTGGATAGAATAATGTCCTAGTACTGAATACACTCTTGGGAAGGACCATAGACATTTAGAATTGTGAACTCCTTTCCAAGGTCCTCCATGCTTACATTTATTTCCAGTCCAGAGGAAAAACCCCAAGAGTTTTGTATTTTGATAGATATTTTCCTCTACCCCATCGCAAGTCCCCAAAAACGTCTTATGGAATCCACACCTATGAAACTCCAAACTTTAAATATATTTTCCATCATAGGGACAACTAGGTTTGCATCTCCTAGAATTTCTTGAAGCATAACAATGTCTAGTTGGGTTGAATCCACCAGCCTTTGGAGTGAGATTTTCTTTGAGGGGCTTGCCACACCCATATAGTTTAAAGAGAGCAGTTTCATTTTGAACGCCCCTCTGGGGTTGGAAATTCTCTAAGGTCCCCCGTGATGGAAAGTTGGCGACCGGATTCCATATCCGTGGCAGCTTTGGTCTGAGCTTTTGCGAGAAAGGATTTTCTTCCTCTCCCCTTACTGAAAGACAGGGGAAAGGGGTTTAAACCCATTCCCTCCCTTTTTTGATTTAAATCCCTGGGAGCCTGAATGAGTTTGTTTCTCAATTGATAGCATACAATCTCTTCCTATAATAATAATGAGGAATCTTGATTGTGGCTAGGGTGAAGAGAAGGAGGGGAAGCAGGGATCTGGGCGAACAAGAGTTGAGACAGAAAAGGTTCAAAGGGAGAGGGGAGTGTTATCACTGAAATTTCATCCACACATGGTTACAAGAACTCAACACCGTCAAACAGTGATGAAGTCATCCATGGACCTGAATTAACACCAAAGCATTCATAAAGGGTAGAAAACTATACAAAGTAGTGAAAAATTGAAGGGCGCTAGGAAGACACTGGGCGCGTGCACACATGCGTGGAACAGGAACGCAGAAATCGTGCACATGCGCACGATGCGCGATTGTTATCGCAAAAATCCATGCACCTGAGAAATGGTGCATTTATGAGAGTGTTCGGCCTCCCACACACTTATGGTTCAGCTCCCAAGTCGATTTGACACTCAAATCTGGACTGGATTCGACTGGATGGCTGGTCAAAGACCTAGAAATGCCCTACTTAGACTCTTTTCACACTACAAACTAGTTGAACAATAGCTCAAAGGAATGTTATAAAAAGGCCATGGATACACTTCATTTTTCAAGGAATTCAAAGAAAAGTTATGCTACCATTATTCTCTTGAGGACTCTATCCTTGCCAAGAGTATATTTGCACCATTGCATTGGGCAATCTATCTCACCCCTTGAGTGGATTAGCAAAGAGTTCTTTCATCATTTTCCATTTTTATTTGTTGTAAGAAGAGCTTGCTTGTGGGGGTCCAAGAGCCCTCCCTTGGAGGAAGAAGGGACTCATAGTCCCCTTACTTCTCAGTTTATTCTTTCACTAATATCAGCCTTATCATTGGTGACATGGGTCTCATTGTTATTTTTGTCTCTATGTCCCTATGCTCATGAATTTAGTTGTTATTGCATTTCTTAGTTTAATTCTTAGTTGTTGTTTTCTATTTCTTTCCCTAACTCTTTTCCTTGCAGCTGTCCTGCTCATCAAACCCAACTGAGCTTGCAAGCACCTCTATTTTTCTCAATAAGGTGATGGAAGAGGCGCAACAGATTGAAATTTCGTCCGCACATGGTTACAAGAACTCATCACCGTCAAACAGTGATGAAGTCATCCATGGACCTGAATTAACACCAAATCATTCATAAAGGGTAAAAAACTATACAAAGTAGTGAAAAATTGAAGGGCGCTAGGAAGACATTGGGTGTGCACGCACATGCGAGGAACAGGAACGCAGAAATCGCACACATGTGCACGATGCGCAATTGTTATCGCAAAAAGTCGTGCACCTGAGAAATGGCGCATTTATGAGAGTGGTAGGCCTCCCACCCACTTATGGTTCAGCTCCCAAGCTGATTTGACACTCAAATCTGGACTGGATTCGACTGGATGGCTGGTCAAAGACCTAGAAATGCCCTAATTAGCCTCTTTTCACACTACAAACTAGTTGAACAATAGCTCAAAGGAATGCTATAAAAAGGCCATGGATACACTTCATTTTTCAAGGAATTCAAAGAAAAGTTATGCTGCCATTATTCTCTTGATCAGGACTCCATCCTTGCTGTTGTTCCTGAGTCTGTACTTAAGGCTCAAAAAGTACAGTGTCAAGGCATCCGAAAGTAGGTGAAAGATGGGTAAGAGGGTAACGTCAACCTTCGGTAAAGGAAACTAGGGCAGATTTCTACGTTGGCATTGTCTAGCTTCCAACTGTTCGTGAGTATTTATATCTTGTTCAATGGATGCCCATGAACGTTCAAGTTCCTCCCGGTTATTAGCAGTTTTCAGGATTATGTCAAAAAGGTTTAAAGCAATATGTGTTTGATTCGATAGTCCAAGTTCGATATTAGGTTGTGTCGCTGCAGGGACAGTCATGGAGGAACAGTAAGATTAGGAAAGGATTTAAAGAGAGATTTAAATGTTGTCTTGATTTGGTCGAAATAAAGAGAATTTTACGTTTTTGGAATAAAATAGAAATGCAAATTGAAGGCTCTTTCCCGTAACTGTATTATATTTTAATATAAAGGTGTGATGTGAAAGAGAAACATTTAGCTGCATATAACGCAAGGTTCCTGTCAAAGAGAAAACTCACATATAAACAAAAGAGGAAATTAGTAAGAAAATAACTGACATAGTAAAGAATATACGTAGAATTTTGAAAGTGCAGATTGGTCTTACACCCACTGATAGCTGGTGCAGAGGAAAGACAATAAACAAATACAGAAAACCAGAATCCTTGTGTTATAGTAGTGGTCGTACTAAAGTATAACAAAGCACATCAATTATGAATAATGGAATGAAATGAAACATGAAATACAAGAAACAAACTTGTAACATAGTCTTGACAGAATCGAGAATCTCCAGATTTTCTTATATTAACTTCTCGAATGCAAAAACTCTATTACAATCGACCCAAAAAAGGTCCAGCCTCTTCTTTTTCTTTCTGTGATATATTTATACAACTTTATAGATCAGTTAGAATCTCAACGATTTCACAAATTCGGTTACAACCGAGAGGAGCGCAATCACTCCCTTTCTTCTACTCTATTTTCAATTGGTGTTAGTTGCTCGTCTTCTCGCGGATGCGGTGTAGGCACTACATTTTTCCACAAACTGAGATACGAGTTGCGAAGGTTCCGCTTGACAGTTGGCCTCAGTGAAGTAACATTCTCGGGCTAACTGTTGCAGCTTGTCTCCCATTTGTGCATCGACGATGTCGAGGGCACTTAGTTGTGCGCTGGGTTGGATTAAGTGTTTGTCAACTTGAGCCATGTCCACCCTGTCCATATGAGAGATATCGGCTGAATCTCTCTCATCCTTCTCTTTTAGATCGAGCGAGATCTGTTCTACATTCATTTGAATTAATGTTTCTGCATCACCTCCACTCTCCATACCCAACAGCTCGCCATCTATAACATTGAAGGCTTATTCTAGTGAATTGGTTACTTTTGGGGCCTATTCCTTGCCTAGGGTAATGTTATGCTCCCAATCCTTGAACAGAATGTTACCTCTAGTTTGTTCTGAGATGGTGAGTCCAGGAGAACCTGTCGAAACTCTATTGTTCGTAGCTATCACCGCCTCCTGAAAGGCGACCCGAGCTTCTTCTGCATTCCTTTCTCTGACAGTCAGGTTCTCGAAAATCTGATGCATCAACAGGCAATCCTCTCGAATCACTCCCACTTTATCTAGCAAACTTTGTTGTGCAGAAGAGATCCTGCTCTGAATCTCGATCGCTCGGGATTTAAACCCCTCGACATCGATCACCTTGTTTTCAGCGACCTCTACCTGAGCCTGCAGCTCTGCGATCATAGTCCTCTATTGACCCGCCTGTATCCGACCATCTCGGATCACTAGATGTGCTTGCTCCATCTTGGTTTTGAGCACTTCTATTTCATTTTTGTCGGCCACTCTAGCCTATTCTATCTCCATGCTGGCCTGACCTTTAGCATTTTCTGTGGCTGTAGCTAATCTAGCCTCGAGGGTCCTGATTAGGCGATTTTTCCTTTTCAGTTGGTTATTCAAAATCCCAACTGAGAATTGATTTGCCGAAGCGTATTCCCCCAGTGTTCCCGTGATTTCAGTGGCGAGTTGGTCATTTTTTTTTATTTTTTCCGTCTATCATGATTTTATATTTTTTCGCATTGGACTCTCCCTCTTGATAGAACTCTCTTTTCACTACCGCCTTTATCTTTTTATCAAAAAATAACTCATTTGGAGGGAGTTCCTCGGATCTTATGGGCATCAGTTCTTCATCAAATATCCATCCCTCGCTGACATTTCCTTGTGCCGACTGCAAGGGTGTGACCCAGGTGATGGGATCTCCTATTTGATTTTCCAACTCTTTTGGAGTATTGATAGGGTTTTTCTCCTTTGGCATACCTGGAGCTTCTCCTTCAGTCTCGGGCATCTGTTTCCTCGATGGGTCTGGAGTTTTTTCTTTAGCCTCCGAATTCTATTTGCTTGGCAGGTCTGGAGTCTTCTCTTTTGCTTCGAGATTGCTCGTTTGCTCCCCTTCCTGGTGTTGTCCAAGGTTAGACATTACGTCTGCAAAATCTTTAGCATCCTTCTATTTTGTCTCAGCAACGGATGAACCTCCCAACACAGCGGGGAGACATTTTCGTCTATGTTCCTGGAATTTTAATACAGATGTTGTGTCTTCGGGTGTTAACGATTGGATCCGGGCTAGCACTTCTTCATAATATCTCGCCCCTCGAAAAACGTCATCCGAGGGAGAATTTTCATGTTCGAATCTCTTGAGCCCATAATGAGCCAAATGGTTGCTCACAACCCTCTGTGGATCATGTTTCTTAATTTCGATGGAGACCAAACTTAGGTCCTCCAGGGCAGAAGCCTCGGCTTTAGCATGCCCGAAATCTAATAAAGAATATGAATTCAGCCGAATGGGAAAATAAGGCCATACCTTCTTTGAGTAACCCTTGAGTTCTTTGCTGACCCCTCCAATTATCGTTTGCCAGGTGACCTCTCGACAAGCCAGCTTATCGAGGATGAACAAGGGTAGCGCATGAGGGGGAACAGAAGCCCCAAAAACTCTGAAATACGAAAACTCTACCTCCACATACCAATCCGCTATGCCACTCAGACCTGTTGCAATGTTGTTCGAGACACGAGGTGGTGGGTATCCAAAGATGGTGATATGTAGGGGTACCATCACCCAGTTAAAAATCTCATATGTGAATTTTCCTGCTTTATTCTCCCATAGTTTATCATGATACTCATGCACGGGTTTTTCTTGGACTGGATTCCAAGCCCAATTCATCAAAGGGAACGGTGTCATGGAATATACCGCGTCCATGATATATGCTGACATGAAAAACGAGGACGGTTTCCCACTTTCTTTCTGCTCCCGATACTCTGTGACCCTGTTGGCCAAACTGTCTGAGAGCATCTTTGCCCAATTAAACGAGCAACCTTCTGCAACCCGAAATATGAGAGGCACCCACGCGATGTAGAAATGTGAGGTGTCTTCTCTCCCAAATAGCCGACATGTCATCATAGCCACATATTTATACTGTGGCTCCAAAGAAGCGATAGAATATACGCCCTGGTCATTTGCTCTGAACTTCTCGGCGCGCGAAACCCAATCTTTAATCAAACCCGGCATGGTTTTGTCGTACTGGGTGCACTCTTTCTCTTTGAATTCCTCCAGGAACTCAGCACCATATGTATATTCAGACGTCAAAGGTAGCTTGTACATGGTTTGTATATGCTCGGGCCTAAAAGTCCCGATAGTAACTCGCTGGTTGTTCATGATCGTCCTGGTAGGTAAGTCTACACGGTCCAACGCCCACCGAATCATGTCATAATACGGAAGCAACCGAGGCCTGGTTGCTACTCTGTGCATCCCTGATTGGACGATTATCTTGTACTTGGTGTGTAGATTATCCTTTTCAATGTCATAAGAGTCATCTGAGTAATCTACCAATTCTCCTTGTAGAACATTTGACACAAATGACCAATCAAGGATCGACTCGACACTTCAGGGTGAAGTATCAGCGACATTATCTGAGCCTTGTTTCGTGACTTCGACATTTGCCTTTGATGCTTTCCACAGAGCCATGGCCGCAGTTTGTGTTTTCACTCTCCTTCGATAGAACTATGTATACATGCAGACAATAGATAACTCATAAACGATGAGCTCCGCATGCTATGAAAAAATGTGTAATGAAACGTAGCTCTCGCATATATTTGAAAAAATGGTACCTTTCAAAACAAGCCTGTCAATTCGAAATTAGAAATAAATTTATGCCGTAAAAATCCGATCTTACGCATAGATTTACCTTATCTTCCCATTAATGTCATAAATTTTGGTGGTTTGACAGTCAATCGGAGTATGGAGAGCAAATAGTTACCTTGGGAAACGTGCAAGCCTCGATGCGTGGGACATATCTTGCTTTATTTTAAAATGTCAAAACTTAGCAACGTTAATAATTTTCTCGTTGTTCGCTGCATCGTGAATTTCCTTTTAACATTTTGAATCTTCAACTCACGAGACTGCGAGGGCCGATTTTGGTTTAATTAACAGTAATCGCGATTTGGAGCATCATTAATTTCATAATCATTTTATTCGCCATATCGTGACTCGGAACTTCAAAGACACGTTTCTGAGAGATTCATATGCCGAGTCGCGAAACTGCGAGATGGCGATAATTAAGACTCAATTAAGGGAAAGAAAATCTTTAGATTAGGCGACTAATTAATCTTGGTATAATTACGTCACAACGTCATGAGTCGGGGCTTTAGGCGTCGTAACTTTAGAAAATATAGTGCCGAGTGGCGAGACGCCGAGAACAGATTTAACCATGGTTAGATTTTTGCCTTTAATCTTTGACCAGGGTTATCACAAAGGTATCGCGTGTTCTCGGCTCTCGGGGCTGTAAAAATAAAAACTTGGGTTTGACGAACGCCGAGGCACGAAACCCCGACGACGTCGAATCATGGGTTAAAATATTTTACCCTAGTTAATGCCTCGGGAGAAAATTGAAAACGACTTTGCCGCTTCGGGACTCGGGACGTGTGAACTCAAGGATTAAAGTATCCGACTTGCGAGATCCCGAAATAAAACAAAGAGAGAGAACTTTCTTACAAAAGTGGACTTGTTTTGGGGGTAGAAAAAGCATCGCTACTTATTCAACAAGGTTCCAGAGTTTTCAAAGTTTCGGTGGGGGGAAATCAAAAAGGCCATCTTTAGATTTCAAGTATCAAAGATTGAAAATTGTGAAGGGTAAAAATAAAACAAGGGTGGCTCCAACACTTGCCAAGAGTATATTTGCATCATTGCATTGGGAAATCCATCTCACCCCTTGAGTGGATTAGCAAAGAGTGCTTTCATCATTTTCCATTTTTATTTGTTGTAAGAAGAGCTTGCTTGTGGGGGTCCAAGAGCCCTCCCTTGGAGGAAGAAGGGACTCGCAGTCCCCTTGCTTCTAGGTGTATTCTTTCACTAATATCAGCCTTATCATTGGTGACATGGGTCTCATTGTTATTTTTGTCTCTATGTCCCTATGCTCATGAATTTAGTTGTTATTGCATTTCTTAGTTTAATTCTTAGTTGTTGTTTTCTATTTATTTCCCTAACTCTTTTCCTTACAGTTGTCCTGCTCAGCAGACCCAACTAAGCTTGCAAGCACCTTTATTTTTCCTACTAAGGTGACGGAAGAGGTGAAATAGATTGGCGACTCCACTGGGGAAAGGTATCAATTTCCTACCGAATTTGGGTTTTTCTTGCTCTTCTTTTAGTTTGTTTAACTTGCAGGTACACTAACCGGCCTAGGCCGACCTGCCAATCAGCCAATTCCAAGTTGAATTGAGAGAAATCCATCCGGATTTTTCATTCTCGATCGTGTGTCATATATGCGCGGGTTTTTAGGCCCACAGATGAGCATCATGCGCACATGCACCTAAGTCACAGCTCTGTCCTGCACACGTGTGCTTGTTGACTTTTCTCTGTTCGCGCACATGCGCTCTGTGCGCCTCTGTCTCCACTGAGACCCATGCATCCGTGCAAAAATTCACATTATAAAGTTATTGAGATGTGGAGAAATCCATTTTCCTTCTTAAAAATGATTTCAAGCATGTTTTAAAGCTACACCACACTTAGTCCCCTCATCATATAAAGGGGTTAGTCAAAAACACATAGGCACTTAGGAGGTTAAAATCAATTTCCCTTATTTTCTTTCATTTTTCGCCACATGGATGGCTTGTTTTGACTCACAAGATAAGTTGGGAATCATTTTTAATCACATTTAACTTTCATTGGGACTAGAAGTTGAATAACAATTGCTTAGTATGCTCTTCTCTCGCGCCTCCAAGCGATCTTGAGAATCAGAAAAATATTGTGAAATGATTTCATCTCCCTTAAGAACATTAAAACCTTTAGGAGAGGACAACAGCCCTTCTTGGGACTACTCTTAGTTTACTTTTTCAAACACATCTTAATATTGTAACGGGCCCATACATGCCCACATGCTACAAAGATAGGATAGTGTTGAAATTTGCTTTCTTAGATCAAATCACTAGGAAAGTTTAAAGGTTTTCTAACGAGCTCATACATGCCCACATCATCAATCTAGGATAGTTTCAACGCTTTTCTTAGATTACATCACAATAGGGAGTTAAAGGGATAGTAATGGACCCACATGTCCACATGCTAGCTTCCTAGGGACTTTTGAATTACGCAAGGTTTTACCAAAGGCACTTAGTTAATTAGGTAATCAAACACTTGTAAGGACCAAGCGAAGTCCACATACAGCAAGGTGACATCTAATTCACTAAAAATTGGCACACTTTCACTCACACACAAAATTCACTTATCACTCACATAGCTTCTTCTTGAAACGTGGAGATCAAAGTAAGTTTCCTCCAAAGGGATTCTGAAAACACCCCACCCTTTTCTTGACGAAACTATCCACTCCCATTTTAATCAACGAGGTTGGTTTCCACCCCCAACCTCCCAAAACAACTACACCTAAAATATTTCTAAAAACTCACTAAGTTTTCCTCCACAAGAGGTGCCAAAAGAAATTTTTTAGTCTAGGTAGGATTTCGGGGATAGGCATCCAAATAACTCCCCGTTATTTGGTTCTCACATTGTCAAAACCATAGAAGTTGTCAAATAGGGAACTGAAAATCCTCCAAGTCAAGTGTTCCTAACACCATAAGGCAGGGAGATACCCGTGAAGGGTTGAAGACCGAGGTTCGGTTTTTCTGTGCGTCCCCCCTTGAGGCACCCACCTCTTGGACGGGATCCAGCCCGTGACCCATTTCTTAGGCCGAAAATATAAATGTCGCACTTTGACCAAGGTTCCTAGTGACCAAATTTTAGGACATCTACCTAGGTGGCGATTGTGGGCTGCAATTGCACCTTGATTGGATTTTGTGTGGCTATTGGGAAATATCGCCAACACTTTCAGGATATGCCCCCTTTACCCCTCATTATAACCAATTATTTCATCCTTCACTAGTTTCTCTTCTAGTGACTTCAGACCCCACTGTTGAGTACTATTGGAAGGTCTAGTACTATTTGAGAGGAAGGACGTTATGTCTTCTAGGACACAATCATTTGTTTTCTTTTGATTCCCCACGCGGACAAAACCCACTTACCCACATATATGCTTATTTTTCAAAAACATTTTATGTATGATGCACCTTTGATTACAATTTGATTTGGATATATATATTGTGTAACATTCAACGCAAAGGCTCTTGTTTCTATATTACACTCACCACTATTTGCACACATTCACGCAGCTAGTTAGACATCATAGGGGACCCATAGAACCCCCATCGTTCACGACGCTTGCTAAACCTCCCTCCTATCTTAGGGGGAGCGTCTGGTCTTGCCCACTCATCGGCACCTCCTTCACACACTCCTGTGAGTTCTACTGTTTTAGGATCAGCTTTGCTTGGTTCTACATTACTTGGGTCCACTTCCCAAGGTCATTCGTTCACTCGCTCTCCTTTACACGAAAACGAGGGACCAAATTCCTCTCAAGGAGGAAGCACCAAACCACCTAGCCCCCCTCAAGGGTCAGGTTCACAACACACTCACACCATGGCCAAAGCTAATCCTCCCCCCCCATTGCAGATGCCATATTTGGCCTCTCTCAACATACCAGATCTCAGCAAACTCACCAATGATCCTATATTACATCCTCCCACATGACCTCCAATGCCCACCAAACTACCTTCGGACATACCAAAGTTTGAAGGAAAGGCAGGCGATGACCCTGCCAACCATGTCATGACCTTTCACCTATTGTTCTCTTCCAATAGCATTATGGATGATTCCATCAAACTGCGATTATTTCAATGCACACTCACTGGCCCATCATACAAATGGTATGTAGAAGAAAAATCAGGGTCCCACGCAACTTTTGAGTCCTTGGCCAAAGCATTCTTGACCTTCTTCCAATTACCAATCCACCACGACAATGGTCTAGAACTAATTTCTAATTTCAAACAAACCTCAGCCACACATATCACTTACCACATTCACAAGTGGCATAGGCGACATAGTTTGTGCAAAGCAGAAACCACCAAGCAACAGTGTCTCGACTAGTTTCTTAGATCACTTGTCTCTCTCCTCGATCAGGATGTAGCTTCCTTCTTTCCTCAATATGAAGAGAAATCCATCAGTAAGGCCCAATAGTATGACCTCATCTATGCACAGTCAGGGTACTTATACACTGTACTTCCTGATCTTCCAAAACATGTGCCATTTGGCCAAGACAAACCTGGGATGTCTCACTCAGCAAATGGACTGATTGGTACCACCACTCACCACGGTCCACAACCCCAACCACCACTAATGTATGGAACACCTCAATACCTGCCGTCATACGGGGGCACTTCTTATTACCCCCCACCCCTTTATCAACAACCCTACCCTGTTGCAATACCTCCACCCATCAGTGGACCACCGCCAACACCCCCCATAC
Organism: Picea engelmannii; assembly: GCA_009831015.1. Taxonomy (NCBI): domain Eukaryota; kingdom Viridiplantae; phylum Streptophyta; class Pinopsida; order Pinales; family Pinaceae; genus Picea; species Picea engelmannii. Next base: position 39,833 of record ML824469.1, on the reverse strand, counting down.
ATCCACCTATTCAAACGAACTCTGGTACCCCCTCTACCTCAGCTTATAGTACTATCGAAAGCACTATGCCTTCCTATGTACCTTATGGATCATTACCACCACATAATTCGTACTTCCCATTTCCTGGTCCACCACAATCCATGGCTCCCCCACATCCTCATGCGGGGGTAAATTTTGTTCAACCCTTTGTCATTCAACAATACCAAAATTTCAAACAGCTGAATATGACCAATCCAACCCATCCGTCAAACAATGCCAAAAAGAAAGGATGGAACAGGAACAACAACAACCCAGGTCAAGGCGAGAATCAACCCCAGTAGAACCAATCCACTGGGGGAAACCAGAACCAAGGGAATCAAAACCCCCAGGGGGGAAATAGTAATCGACGCCAAGGGAGAAATAACACTAATTTTAAAACCAACTTCCCTTGTTCCCTTTGTGGTGATTTCAGCCATTACACCCATCATTGCCCCCAAATCGCTGATTTCAAACGGTTTAAAGAATCTGGTAGTCTTCCCCATCCTCCAGCACCGCCTGCCCCTCAGCAGGCACCCCAACAATATGTGCAACAACCCCCTCCTGTCATGCTGCGGAATCCCATTCCACATCAAGGTGTGATAAACACCCAACAGGACACACAACATCCTCCACCTCAGGTGGGACAATACCTCAACCCCAACAATCCAGCAGATCGCACTATTCTCCTCATTAGTGAGGAAGAAATCCTTCTGCAAAAACGTAATCGTCAGTATCATGCACCTGTTGAGTCTCCTCCTATCCCTCCAAAGACAAACCCTACACCGACCAGACCCCCGTTAGTGATTCCTCGCCCCTCCGCCGAGCCACCGCTTTGCATCCCTCGCATCCCATTGCGTAGGAATGTCCACAACCCACAGTCTAGGGTAGCTCATAACTATAGTTTGGTAAACGACTTAGCACAATCCACGTCTACCATGTTAGTTTTGGAGGTCCTCCAGACTTTTCCTACTCAGCGGAAATCATTACTTTCCGCCTTGGGGGCAGTCGACCCCGCAGATACCCGACTCATTACCTTTGATCTTGACAGTGGAGAATCTCACCTTCACGCCTTGATCGCTTTTCAAATACCAGTAAAAATACGGAACATCGCAGTTCATCGGTGTATCATCGATGAAGGTGCATCTACATGCATTATGTCCAAAATGGTATGGCAGAAGCTTGGTTCCCCCGAACTCATACCCTCTGCCATCACCTTACGAGCTTATGACGGGAGACCATCGTCTCCTGAAGGGCTCTTCCAAAATGTCCCCATCGAACTCGAGGTCAAGACTATTCTCATCGACATCGAATTTATCGACGCCCCACTCGATTATAATATCATGTTCGGTCGTAGCTACATGTACGCTATGAAGGCAGTGGCATCTTCCGTCTTTCGGACAATGATGTTCCCTCACAATGGGAAGATCATTACTATTGACCAAGTCTCACATTACGAGCCTAATGCATCTGCCAACATTGATAAAATTATTCCTCTCATCCACACAAGCCACAACGCATACCCACTCGTCGAGATGGGTCCTGGAATTTTCAAAGATCCATCATTGTTAGGAACTTACCATGGAGCACCACCACTCCTTCATCCTTCCAATCATGTATGCATTGTATCATCTAATGGAACTCATACAGAGGATACCCTTCCTCCTACCGAGGCTTCTATCACATCTGACGTCCCACTCATCATAGAACTCCCCCCTCAAGAACCTCCTGCACACTCATCGACCCCACTAGTCCATTATTCCACCTCTCCCCAAGGACATATCCCAGTTTGGGAGACAGTTCCCCAAGCCATCACCCAAATTCCCTTCTTTTACCCTCCACCAAGCATCAAATCTTTTCAGGTAACTGCAACGCTCACCCTACCTAATATGGTGTTAGCAATCCCAGTTTGGTATTTACACCCACCAGAGATGGTCCCTCAACCATCCCTCCCCCCCAAAAAAGAAGGAATCCCCATGATGATTCCCATACTTACTCCCACCACACCACCACTCACTAACCCCCCTGTCATAGCTGGGGGCAGGAGAAAGACGAAAGATCCCACAGCTCCACTTCCTCCATGCATCCAACCTCCTTGCACACTATGTGAGAAAGAGGGCCACCAAACCAACAACTGCCCATCTCTACCAAAGTTACGAAATTTGATTCCACTCAATCACACTCCCCCAACACTCGCCACTACAGCCAATCCTGCCACTACCACCCCCCATTCTAGTAGTAAAGGGTTGCGGACCAAATTCTCTTGTGCTATATGTTCAGAATATGTCCATTATACCCACCATTGTCCAGCACTGCCACGCTTTCGGCAGACATTAGTCATAGTACGCTAGAGCTTCCAGAGCAACCCCAGTCCTGCTACGTCCTCCTCAACAAATATCACTAACATCCATTATGTCACCACTTCAGTCAATGAATGTATGAGACGCCCTTTCTCTCTCTGCGACTCATTAGCTCATTTTACATACCAGTGTCCTATGATCCTTGAATACAGGCAACGCTAATTGACCCGCAGAGTCGATAATTGACATTACTTCGTCACTAGAGGATCTTCATGTCATTTCTCCCAAACCCGAGGCCCTTCCAATGCCTCCCTTGTTATTAGACGACTTATCTGAGGATTCACCCCCCAATCCCCCCAACTCTCCCACTCATTCCCCTACGGACATTTTACACCCAACTACCACGGGTACTCCTCAGTACTTCAATATCTAGTTTATGTCGAGCGAACCCTCACCATCTCCTAGCGTTGTTCCCCCTGTTTCTTCCTCACCAGGGGGAAACCACAGGACATCGGTCACCGATATCACTCCTCATTACCCCTTTTATTCCCATCACTTCCAATGCGAAGAAGAAATACTCGACGAGTTAAACCACCCAGGCTTCCCCTGGGATGCGCTACACCACTGTGCACTCTTCTCTCCACATGAAGCCTCCATGCCTCCTAACCAACACCCCATTTACACGGTCGAAACCAAGGATTTTATCCCATCAGGGCCTATCGACTGGTTCAAAAACCCCATTCCTGACCCTGATGCTTTTGAAGAAGGCAACATGGCCAACATTTCCCCAACTATTAAAATCGACATTTCCATCAAAAATGGCATCGTCGAAGAAATCACCACTAGAGTTGCTTTCACTCCTCAGGAAATGACCACATATAAATCCCTCTTCCAAGAATATTAGGATATTTTTGCCTGGTCATACACGAAAATGCTTGGCCTCGATCCCTCTATCGTCGAACATCGCATCGACACCTGGCCCGAAATTACACCAGTTCGTCAAAAACAACGACCGCTACACACATACAAATCCATAGCCATCAAAGATGAAATTGACAAATTACGCGTTGTCGGGTTCATTTACCCCATCGCCTATACCTCATGGGTTTCCAACCCTGTACCCGTTAACAAAAACAGGGCACTATACGCATTTGCACAGACTTTCGCGATCTCAATCATGCATGTCCCAAAGACAACTTTTCAATGCCTTTCATTGATCAAATTATCGACGACTGCGCAGGCCACGAGGCTCTATCCTTTATGGACAGATTCTCTGGTTATAATCAAATTCAAATTCACCCCGTCGATCAGTATAAAACCGCATTCACTACCCCTTGGGGTACTTTTGCATATCGTGTCATGCCTTTTGTCTTAAAGAATGCCGAAGAAACTTTCCAGCAGGCTATGACATACATCTTTCACGATCTAGTTCATATCATCCTCGCCTACTTGGACGACCTCACATCTCGATCCAAGAAACGCACCCAACATCTTGATGATTTACGAATCATCTTTCAACGGTGTCGTCAGTACAATATCCGCTTGAATCCGCTCAAGTGTGTGTTTTGTGTCACCGCAGGGCGCCTCCTCGACTTTATCGTTTCCCAAAGTGGTATTACCGTGGACCCCCTCAAAGTCCAAGCTATCACCGAAATCCCACCTCCCCACAATTTACGTCAACTTCATAGCCTACAAGGCAAAGCTAACTTTCTACGACGATTTGTCCCAGACTACTCCATACGCGCACACTATTTCCTTCGCTTACTATGTCATGACATCCCATTTCACTGGGACGACCATGCCCAACAGTCATTTGACGATCTTAAAACAGCACTCTCGAATGCACCTTTAATTAGTGCACCTGACTACACTCGCGACTATATCCTCTACATATCAACATTAGTTATATCAGTAGCAGGAGTTCTCGTCCAGCTTGGTGATGAAAATCGTGATCATGTCATTTATTACGTTAGTAAAAACCTCTCAGGGCCACCCTTGAAGTATAAACACGAAGAGAAACTTTCTCTTGCAGTCGTCCTCGCAGTCCAAAAACTGCTCCACTACATTCTGCTTCGCACGACAAAGGTCGTTGCAGATTCCAACCCTATGCAGTACTTGCTCAGTCATCAACAAATTAACGGTAAATTTGCTCAATGGATCGTTATCCTTCAGGAGTACAACCTTGAGTTCTCAACACCTAAGAGTAAGAAGGCCCTCGTTCTCGCCGAACTTGTCACGGCCCTCCTCTCTGACACCACCAGTACCCCCGTCAACACCAACTTTCCCAACGAACACCTCTTTTACATAACTTTGGATGCTCCTTGGGACGGTAACCTCCTTGTCTACCTCCGAACTCAAAATTTCGGTAACCACCTTTCACGAGATGATCGTCGTCATATTCTCCATCAAGCCCCCCGCTACCTCCTCATCGGAGACATTCTATACCAGTGAGGAGTCGACACCATTCTTCGTCAATGCCTGACTATTGATGAGGCCGATAGAGTCTTAAACGACTGCCACAACGGCGCATGTGGGGGCCATCTTTCGGGCATATCCACTACTCAAAATATTATTCGAGCCGGTTACTTTTGGCCTACCTTGTTTTACGATTGCATTCATGCCGTGAAACGATGTGAGAAATGTCAGCTCTACGCCAATAAAGCCCGAGCTCCCCCCGCTCTTCTTCATCCCGTCATCACTGCCGGCCCTTTTTGTAAATGGGGCATCGACTTCATGACTTGTAATCCTCTCTCCAGCAATGGTCACAAATACATTGTTGTCATCGTCGATTACTTCACCAAATGGGCAGAAGCCATGCCCACCTTCAACAACACCGCCGACACTGCAACACATTTTTTCTTTAACCACATCATATCCCGCTTTGGAGTACCACTCCAACTCGTTTCCGATCATGGGAAACACTTAGAGAATGAGATCTTCGTCGAACTGTCATCTCGGTTAGGATTCTCTCACGAGTTTGCCTCACCATATTACCCTCAATCTAACGGACAGGTCGAAGCAGTGAACAAAGTCCTCAAGACCATGTTACAGTGCACGGTTAATAAACATAAAACCAATTGGCATCATATGTTATTTTCTGTGCTATGGGATTACCGGATGACTGTGAAAACAGCTATTGGTTTCACACCGTTTCATCTAGTCCATGGGGTTGAGGCCACTCTTCCTATCGAGTGAGAAATTCCCACCTTACGCACCGTAATTCGGCTATTACCCGACACTGCTCCAATGGAGCAGTGCTTGCTGAGCTTAGAGTCTTTGGATGAAGATCGTCGCTCTTCATTACAGAACAACGAGGCGGCTAAAAAATGATCCAAGGCTACCTTTGATCAACATGTTAACCTTCTCTCATTTCGTGAAGGTGACCTCGTCTTGGCTTACGATATCACTCATGATACCTTTGGCCATGGAAAATCCGAGTCACTCTGGTATGGCCCATACATTATCCAACATTGCCTCACCAAAGGCGCATACATCCTGGCCTCCCCCGAAGGCCTCTCTCTCAAAGAACCCATCAACGGGTTGTATCTAAAGAAATTTTACGCTTAAACGTAGTCATTCCACTTTAGGTTATTTCTTTTATAGTGTTTTTAATATTTTTTCCTCCCTCACATCTAAACTATCCTTTGTGCTATTGACAAATGCTTCCTTCACCAGCCTACCACATCGGTTACGCCGACGGCGCCAGCCGTTGGACGCAAAATCTTGCTTTGATCGCTTGGGCTCTCTACACCCCCTCACATGAAATGCTCCATTCAAGCGGCATATGTTTGGGTTTAGCAACCAACAACCAAGCCGAATACACTACCATCATCAGCCTCCTAGTCGATGCCCAGCATCATGGTATTCATCACCTTAGCATCTTTCTCGACTCTCAACTAGTCGTACTCCAGCTCAACAATGTGTACCACGTCTATGATTCTTGCCTCTTTCGCAAATACCTGCAGGTTATACTTTTATCTCGACATTTTGATTCCATTACATTTACACATATTCCAAGACAATTGAATCAAATTACGGATAACCTAGCTAATATTTTGTTAGACTGGCATATATCACATCAAGCTACCTCTACACATACATAAACATATAACACAAACTGTCATCACATATATAGATTAGACATCATCAATACATTAACAAACCACATGTAAACACCCCATAGATCTCAAAAATGTATACTCATGTATATATCGAAAGGTCCACAGTGCCATCCAAATGTTTACATACAAAAATACAATTATCTGCAGGCCAATGAAGCACCTCGATACAAAATGGGCTCACCAGCCTATATACAAAAAATAGATATACATAAATACATAGAGCACCACTCATGGTGCCTCTAGAGCACCACCGCCCGCTCCTCCCTCGGGCGGTGGTGGCCCACCACCCCCTGCCCCTCCCTCAGGCGGTGGTGGTCCACCCCCTACCGGTCCCTCCTACCCCAACAGCAGTCATCCGGTCATCGCAGCACCATCCACTATTTCTCACCGTACTACGGCCTGCCATGGTGGCAGAACCCCCACACACTGCTCCAGGATACCCTCATCCTGGATGTGAGACCATATGCCCTCAGGCACATCTTGTAACACCACCTCCAGATGGTGGCGTATGTCCTCAAAATCCACTCCGGCAGCCGCTGGAGGAGCGTGTGATGGCCCAGCACCAGGGTCATCAAACTGGTGTCTCCTCGCTTCCCTCTCCAGCTTAGTTGGTTGCATCGTGGTGTCCTCACATCGGTGTCTCTCTCCCCATGGCAGTCTCTCTGGCTCCTGACGAGTCGGCGCTCTCTGCAACTCCACCTCACGCCCACGAGGTGCCACATCTGCACATACAAACAAACAACAGATAGTATCAGCATCTATATCATATACATATGGCATGCTATCTCAAAAACACAAAAACATACATATCAACATCATCAACATACCTCGACGGTCAAACACCTCCCTTGGAGGTAGCACCATGTCTGGATCCTCCTGGAAGTCAACCCCGGCATAGGGGTACCACAATATCACCTGTGGCATCTGCCACCATACCTGTGCCACCTCTGCAGTGTAGAAGTGACCACCCTCTCCACCACCATGGTGAAGCAACACAGTCGACCACCACCTCAGCCGCGGCTCTCGCACCCTAGGCACACCCAATAGAATCCTAGGGTGCAACATCAGCACCCTCTCCAGAAACCAGGCCACCAGGATGGACCCGAAGGAAAACTCTCCCGTATCCGTGGACTGACAGGGGTCCAGTTTCCCCACCATCCTGAAATGCAGTGTAAGCCCCCAGGCGAAATGCTCTCCAGCCAACACTCTCTCCATCACCATCAGCTGGCCACCGTTGATCCGCTGCGTCGCCAGCGAACCATACACTCTCACAATCATCATTTCTATACAGCAATGCGCTAGGGCATCCATCGCCCCAATGCTCACAACTGTGCCGGACATATAATTCAGCCCTGAACAATATCTCCGACCCACCGTCGCTAGCAGCGTATCTCTCGGTAGCACCGGCTCCACCGGTAGGGGCGTTCCCCAAAATGGGAGCCTAGTCAAAAAATACACATCCTCCACCACAGTGAAGGGAATCTGCTCTCCCCGCACTATGAAGCAGTGCAGGTCCGGACTCCACATCCGGATAAGAAACTGCAAGAGATACTCTTGCGCCCGTATCAAGGGGCACTCAAAGAACTTCAGCAGCCCACAGGATACCAAAGTTGCACGTACACCTGGCTCCTCAATATCCATGGCATCTCGCAACTGGGACCAATCCCTCTCTCGCCAACCAATAGAATCGTGCCCGAAGCTCACCTGCACAACATAAAACCATCCTAAATCAGCCACATGGACAATCAACAACATAAAAAAGACTCATTTTACACCCGTCAACCTTTCCTCCATGGCGTGGTTGTTTAACCCACACGGGCGCACACATGCGTGCATGTACACCCCACAGTCGTGCACGTGTATGCGCATGTTCACTACACAGGTGTGCACTTGTGTGCACCTGTTCATTACATAGGCGCGCTCTCAGGTGCGCCTGTTCACTCTACAGGCGTGCACATGTGCTCACCTGTTCAACCGATAGGCACGCACATATGCGCGCCTGTTCAACCCCCAGGCGTGCACATCGTGCGCGCCCTTTACCCCTTACCAGTGCTCCAATGCGTGTTTATCCGATGGACAGGCACGCACGTGGGCATGCCTATTACCGGATCGCCTGCGCATGTGGGGGCCCACACCCCTAAACACCCATGTACGACCCTCTATACAGCCCCTGCCCAAAAAAATGAAACCCTAATTCTATGCAGGATGATCAGACCACTAACCTGACACTCGTGGGTCCTCAATCAAATGCTTCATCCTCCCATAATCTCACAATCTCCTCTAAATGATTCTCGTCCAAATCACTATAGCAGCAAGTACAAATAAGGTGGCAATGTGGGCCCTACAGCTATATATAGGCCTTTTTGCCAAACTTCCACTCACCATTCCGGGAGCTCCAGGCGTCCATTTCTCGATCCATCTTCAACCACGAGATCAGCATCCCATCATCTACATCATGAAATTCCCTGGGCCTCTTTTCATCCTGAGCCCCCGAGGCGCCATTTTTCGTACCCTGATCAGGTACACATGCGCATATTCACACTTATCAAATACATGCTCATATATTTGATTATCTTCAGTTATTGTTCACGTTGGGTATTTGGTTTTCATGTGTGCAGGTACTTGGTTATCATACATCAACACAACCCCTTCAGGTATATACTCAGCACTGGCATGTAGTCATTCCCTCTAAATATCACTTACATTTCCAGTCACTCCCTCTGACATTTTCCTCTAGGATCCCCATTTTCGGCTCTGCAGTACCCACACCTCCATTTGCATCTTCGGTACTGTCACCTGGTAGCACTCTTACCCACACGAGTTGTCCCATTCATAGCACCCTTTTTCCCTTCTGACACTCATGTTGTTTTTTAAAACCCTTTAGGGATGGGAGTCTCGATAATCTTACCTCATGTCACGCATCAACCACATACTCCTTCTCCTCATTTTGCTAGCTTTCCCAACGGACTCCCAGATTATCTCTCCATGGTTCTATGGTCGGGATGCCCCTCCGTAGTAGCATGAACCCTCCATTTCATCCACAATCTATTTACCCATCTGCAAATCTCCCTTCATTTCACCTACCTCATATAGAAACCCACCCATGGGGCCCCTACCCTCCATCCGTTTTTTGAGAAAATTATGCCCTTCCCGGGCCAACCATATCACACTGGGGCACCTGTTTCTGTATTTGTACACTTCTCCCCAATTATTCATTATTTATTGTACAAACGTCTTTATTTCCCGTGATTACATTACATTTTTGTCGTCACCTTTGGCGACCTGCTTCCCTGTTTTGGCCAATCGCAACCCATGTCACCCTTGGTTGGAGCACTACTTATCATCCACCCTTGTCGGCATCATCCATATCTTCAGAGTACCCCACAGGCCACTTACCTCTACCCTCTAAATTTGTTCACCTTGTCCCGCCTCTGGCACAACTTATCCCTGGTCTTGTCGTCCCCCTGACACTTGACCTCGTTGAACGGTTGCAACCACTTTTTATCTCACATATACTCCAACCAAGAGCAGTCTTGAGTCTTCCTACATCTTGACTTTGTCCATGTACCTCCTACACTTCTTAACCTCACCTAGAAGATTTCACGAAGCCATTTGCTTCTGGGAGTCGTGTCCCCCTTTTTTGTCGACATCAGCACAGTTTTCTAGAAGGGCGACAGTATCTTGATTCTCATTACCCACCCAATGAGAGATCTCGGACGGCACAGAGTGAAACACAATTTCTCCCTACTGTCGTTGACCCCCATAACATTCGACGTCAACACTTTCTCATGTTACGGTGGTTCTTACTTTGCAACTATTGCAGTTAGTTCTTTCATTTGTCGAAGACCTCTAAACTTGGTTGGGCTATCAATGCCCACATAAATGGTGATACTTATTACCATGATCATTGCCTACTATTCAGAGTATTTTCATCCACAGAATTGTCTTCTACCTTTATCATGACCTCCCTCGAGGGCGTTGCAGTTTTCTACACCAACACTTCATTCCTCTTTTTTGAGTTACATGACAGGAGCATGGGGCATGCCCGCCTCGTTTGTACATAGTTTTCTTTTTTACACACCTCATGGAAGGTTGGGTTCTACTGGTTCCTTTTTCCCTCCAACGGATTGCTCTAGACGATCCCACTATTTCTCTCTCTTACAACAACAATCTCAGTAGAAGAAACATTGATGGATTTCGGCTATACGTATGCTCCTAACCTCATCCATCAAGGGGCATCTGTTATCACTGAAATTTCGTCCGCACATGGTTACAAGAACTCAGCACCGTCAAACAGTGATGAAGTCATCCATGGACCTGAATTAACACCAAATCATTCATAAAGGGTAAAAAACTATACAAAGTAGTGAAAAATTGAAGGGCGCTAGGAAGACACTAGGCGCGCGCGCACATGCGCAGAACAGGAACGCAGAAATTGTGCACATGCGCACGATGCGTGATTGTTATCGCAAAAAGTTGTGCACTTGAGAAACGGTGCATTTATGAGAGTGGTCGGCCTCCCACCCACTTATGGTTCAGCTCCCAAGCTGATTTGACACTCAAATCTGGAATGGATTCGACTGGATGGCTAGTCAAAGACCTAGAAATGCCCTAATTAGCCTCTTTTCACACTACAAACTAGTTGAACAATAGCTCAAAGGAATGCTATAAAAAGGCCATGGATACACTTCATTTTTCAAGGAATTCAAAGAAAAGTTATGCTGACATTATTCTCTTGAGGACTCCATCCTTGTCAAGAGTATATTTGCACCATTGCATTGGGCAATCCATCTCACCCCTTAAGTGGATTAGCAAAGAGTTCTTTCATCATTTTCCATTTTATTTGTTGTAAGAAGAGCTTGCTTGTGGGGGTCCAAGAGCCCTCCCTTGGAGGAAGAAGGGACTCATAGTCCCTTTTCTTCTCAGTGTATTCTTTCACTAATATCAGCCTTATCATTGGTGACATGGGTCTCATTGTTCTTTTTGTCTCTATGTCCCTATGCTCATGAATTTATTGTTATTGCATTTCTTAGTTTAATTCTTAGTTGTTGTTTTCTATTTCTTTCCCTAACTCTTTTCCTTGCAGTTGTCCTTCTCAGCAAACCCAACTGAGCTTGCAAGCACCTCTATTTTTCTCACTAAGGTGACGGAAGAGGCGCAACAGGGAGGTAGGAGGTGGAAGATGTTGGGGAAAAAGTGGTTTTCTTAACAGGTCCAGCCCAAATTTTGTCCAGAAAAGAGAAACATTGTAAACAAAAATTTAAAGAGGAAGGAGGTCGAGGAGGCATACCCAAATGCGCTTTGATTCCTTTATGAATAAAGCACATAGAGGTTTATACAATCTCTAGGGGACCTTGCTTTGTGCTCTAACACATGTCTGATCCTGTCGAGGAAAACATTTCCATGTGTTGTGTGTCCTTTATAGTGCCCTGAACTACTATTTCATGGAAAACTAGCTTTGATCTGCATTGCTTTGGGTAGTGGGAAGAAGAAGCCTCCCCAAGGGTGAGAGACCCCCTTTTCTTATTCCTTTGTTATGAATTTACTATCCTTCTTTGACTCATAGATAGAGAGAATTCATATGCCCGATGATCGTGCTTATGGCATCGATGGCATTTGAAAGGAATTCCCTCATAGTCTAGCTTTTACAAAAATACCATATCCCCCCTCGACTATTCAATTTCATCTGAGAGCCCTTTCCTAAGATTTAGGGAAACCAGAATTCAAGAAATAGACATCCTTCTAGTGGAGATGAAAGACATATCAGCGTTCATGAAGTTACCAAGGGTATTCCCAATTTTTTCGAAGCACTTCTTCATCCAAAATTATGATGGAAGTCTCGACAAGTGAACCAAGACCATAAGTTCGTATATTCTATCACATCTAGCATCAAATAACGACATCCATTTATTTAGGACCAACGGCGTCAAATATATGCACCATGGGGCTTTCAATACCTTTTCCGTGTTTGCCGCACTCTGTAATTTTAGCAAAAACCACCCTTTGGACAAAAGGTGGGACAAAGGAAGGGGGTTCAACATATCCTCTCAATTCTTTTTTACCCAATCCCACAGTTGAGATATTCCCAAATGACATCCATTTTATCTGCCCACCAATACTCTTTCTACCAGATCCGGCACCTCTGGGAGTGTTACATTGTCTCTCAAGGCCAACTTATACGGCAAAGAAACAAGTTTTATCCTAGCCTGGGGTTTTTGTTTTTTGACCGTTGCTTTCTCCCCCAAAACCTCATGTAAATTTTTCCTTTGACTACCCTCCTTCCTCGTAGCAGGGTAAAGAGAACCACCATTTCAACCCTCATTTTCAAAGGCATGGATAGAAGGAGAGGGAGATGTAATGAAATACTTGTTCGGCTCAGAACAAAAAGACTTACCAATCTTTAGAAATGTTGGCAGGCGTTACTGAGAGGAGACGCAATCTGATTGGAAAGGGGACCATTCCAGAAAAGGGAAAGCAGGACCGGTTTCACACCCACCATGCAACTCTAGGGTTTGTTGCGAGTCTAAGAAAAATGGATTGTTTGGATAGGGTTCCTCGGAAGGAGACTCTAGAAAAAAACATGACTCCTTATATACACCACCCTTCATCCTCGGACACTATGAAACAGTGATATTCCTAGAGGGGTTAGGGAGTAAACTACCCCAGGCAGTCACCTCGGAGTCTAGGCCTAGGGCCAAGCCACAAGACTAGGACAGTTGCGATAGTAGATCTCTGCCATTGATAATTTCATGGACTTGTCACTTGGGAATTTAAACAGCTTCTACCCTCGGATATCCAACAATAGACAATAGGGGTCTCATGTCAAGCACGAGGAGTTGTCCAGCTAGCACACTCCAGATCATCTTATCATCCAAGGGATATCCATTGTAGTCCACGGGGTCACCGTAGGCTTCACCCACTTCCCCAATCACCTCCATCGCGCCTGAGTAACTCTAACCTCCTGACAACGTGAGAGAGTGATTACCTTCTGCAATGAAAGGTTTCGATCAGCTAGACTAGAGAGTGGGGACCCAGGCACAGTCTATGGCTAGGGTTTCCATAACTCTAAACTTCCATCTCCATCTGTACCCACACTATCACATCATAAACATTTAGAAAACCTTGTTACCATCTTTTGTTCAAATATCAAAATGTATCTCAACTATTTACTTTTCTACATGTTTTCATTAGTATATCTAAAAGAACAAGTGTTGCATGGCAGCGTAGTCCCTGCCAGGTTGGAATGGGAATAAATGTGACCGAGTATAGACACGTGGGTAGAAAGTTGAAATACATGCGGTTTCCATGCAGAACAAAAGGTTCTTGGACACAAAAAAAATTACCATTCCCAAATTAGTTTTCTTTACATATGTTTTACATATATTCGTTGAGAGACACAAAACAATAGTAGTAACGTCTATTAGATAGGTTCGTGGAAAAAAACACAAATAAATTAGCATCCCCGAATTAGTTATCTTTAAAACAAGGGCTCATGGACAGAAAATAAATTGGAATTTATCAAATTATAGGTTCTTGGACAACATAAATTATACATACAAAATATACAATTTTATAAAGTAGATATTTAATTTTATACATAGGAAATATGTACTTTTATAAAGTATGGGGATTAGATTTTATAGAGAATGCACAGAGCCCTCATTCCATACTTAGCCAATTTTTGGATCGTGGGTTCTTGGGATGGCGGGCTCAAAATTGGGCCTCTGTTGTTCCATGCCCTACAAATAGCACCGAGAGTTCCACAATATACAAATTGACAAGTGGACTTGCGCACTATAGAAATTTATCACAAATTAATAATGTATGTTACATATCTCTGGAAATTACATCATTTAAAAGCATACAATAGAATAGTAATAACGTTTGTTACATAGGTTAGTGGAGAAAAACACAAAAAAATTAGCATTCCCGAATTAATTTGCTTTAAAACAAAGGCTTATTTTATAGAGCATGCACGGAGCCTTCATTCCAAACTTAGCTAGTTTTTGGATCATGGGTTCTCAGGCTGGCAGGCTCAAAATTAGGCCTCTATTGTTCCATGCCCTACAAATAGCACCGAGAGTTTCGCGATATACAAATTGATAAGCGGACTTGCGGACTATAGAAATTTATCACAAATTAATAATGTTTGTTACATATCTTTGGAAATTACATCATTTAAAAGCATACAATAGAATAGTAATAATGTTTGTTACATAGGTTTGTGGATAAAAACACAAAAAAAATAGCATTCCCGAATTAGTTTGCTTTAAAACAAAGGATTTTCTTGGACACAAAAAATTTAGCATTCCCGAATTAATATTCTTTACATACGTTTGTGGGGAGAAACACAAAAAAAAAGTAGTAACATCTGTTACACATATTCGTGGAAAAAAACACAAAGAAATTAGCATTCCCGAATTAGTTATCTTTAAAAAAGGGCTCTTGGACACAAAAGAAATTGAAATTTATCAAATTTTATAAAGTAGATATTTAGTTTGATACATATGAAATATGTACTTTTATAAAGTATGGGGATTAGATTTTATAGACCATGCACGAAACCCTCATTCCATACTTGTGCAGTTTTTGCATCGCGGGTTCTCAGGCTGGCGGGCTCAAAATTGGTTACAAATTGACAAGTAGACTTCAGGACTATAGAAATTTATCAAAAATTAATAATGTCTACTACATATCTCTGGAAATTGCATCAACATTGAAAATAAAACAATAGAATAGTAATAACGTATGTTACATAGGTTCGTGGAGAAAAACACAAAAAAAATAGCATTCTCAAATTAGCTTGCTTTAAAACAAAGGCTTCTAGACACAAGAAAAATCGAAATTTATCAAAGTATAGGTTCCTGGAGACCCAAAAAGTTAGCATACAATAGAATAGTAACAACGTCGTGTAAGACAAAAGATTTAGCATACAATAGGACACAAAAAATGTAGCAGTCCCGAATTATTTTTCTTTGGAACAAACAAGAAAGGTTCCTAGACACCCAAAATTTAGTATACATAAAGGCATTCTCGAATCAATTTTCTTTGAAATTTATCAAAAATTAATAATGTGTGTTACATTTTTTCTGGAAATTTAAATGTGTTTTTCATATAGACTGGGATTGGGGATCCTGCGGACCATAAAAAGAAATAATTACAAGAATTAGGAATGTCGAAAGAAGAAGTGTGTGACAGTAGAGAGGAAGCCCTGAAAACAAGAAATTGGAAGTTATGAGTCTTTGGTTATAGTTTTCTATTTAAATAGGTCATAATTGGATTGATAAAAAAAGCAAGATGACAGTATAGACTTAAACTGGATTGATAAAGAAAAAAATATGTCACTATAGACTTCCTATGAAGCCAATGTGTTTTTGTTGCTGTCATCGATGTTCAGTGGAGTCATGTTGATTGGTTGTTGCCCTTTCTGGACGAGGTTTTCCATTCTCTGTTGGAACCATTCTTCGATGTATCTTTTCATGGGGCTCATGTTGATTTCATCCCGGATATCTCTATCCTAAAGGTCATTTTCTAATTTCCTTAGATCCATTGAAATACTATGCAGACTCTGTTCAATTTCTTCATTTTGTTGTACATAGTCCAGTACCCAGCACTTGTTCTCATCTAGATGATGCTCAACTATGCCGTAAAAATTTTCTAAAGACAACCCTTTTAAAATATCATCTTGTTCATGGAAGGCTTCTTTGGTCATTGACAAGGATTTGAGAATTAAGTTTGGGTCTTGAACCTCGTTGGTACTTCTGGCTAAGTCTATTTGGATCGGGCTTGTGAATAAATCTTCCTTTTTCTGATATGGCTTGTTTACATGATTTGACAATGAGCTCCAGGTTGTTAACTTTCTTTTGCCAGCATGATTTTATTTTTTTGGTACACTTTGGGGAGGGGAGTTTCTCTTGTCTTCTTTTCAGTTCTGATGTGTTGACGCAAGTGTTGGATTACTGAGAAGGGGGGTGAATCAGTAATTAGTAATAGTGCAATTATAATCCTTTTTATCCAAATTGATCCAAGTGTTATATCAAAGTAGTATTATTATCCAATAATGAGCAATAAGAAAAGAACAATCACACACATACACAGTACACCAGTGTTTTATGTGGAAACCCAAATCGAGAGAAAACCACAGAATGTTTTTTCTTATATGTCTTGAAGAATTACATTCATTGGAAGCACCAACTTCCTTTTTTTTCCAAATGAAACTGGAAGGACGATCCAACCCCCTATATTCTCAGGCTACAACCTGAGGGAAGCTCCAATTCCCCAATTCTCTGGCTACAACCAGAAGGAGGTTACAACCCCCTATGTTCTTCAACTACAACCGAAAGGTGGCTACAACCACCTGTCTTTGCCCCGTCCTGCCACCCTGAAGTAGAAGTAGAATGATGGAACCACTGTCAACCTGTCACTGTGATATTTACCACTGTAAACATGTACCAATAAATCTGAACCATGCATCAACCTGTACCTCAACCTGTAATCAACCTATACCATAAACAAGTGCATCAACCATGCACCAACATGTACCAAATAACCTGTAATCAACCTGTACCATAAACAAGTGCATCCAACCATGTACCAAGTATGTACCAATCATGTGTCAACTACTCATCAACTATGACTCATCAATA
>ML824469.1:0-13792 GCA_009831015.1 Picea engelmannii | reverse complement strand
TATTTTGTATTCACTTTTAATTATAGTACACTCATCACTTCACTTTATTATTTACCTTTTAAAATCCCTTAAACCACTTTGACTACTTTGACCTTTTGGGGCTTCTAGATGACATGTGAGGGTCCTCCAACTTCGTAAGGCCACAACTCTCAAACTGTGAGGAGTTATGTGACGTTCCACATACCACCAAAAATGGAATGACATGTACTATCCATATAGAATAGTATTTTCTAAAAATATATCATAACTCATATTTTTACCCATCAAACAAACTTGGGTCCATTACCCAAACCTGGGGTCCCCAACTTCTCATGGCCATAACTCTCTAACCATGAGGAGTTATGTGACATTCTACATACCACCGGAAATGGAATGAAAAGAAATATACATCTAGGATATTTTCCCTGACAAATTCAATGTCCTTCATATCATTATTCCACAATTAAGCATGGGTTCTCTTACTCCGCAAAGTGTTTTCCTGTGAGGGCTTTCACCATAAGGGGACCACTTCGGAGTTCATCCATCTTTACTTCTTATCAACCATGACAAGACAATAATGATTCATCTTTACATCAAACAATCTTAGGTCCATTACCCAAACCTTTGTGTTGTGGAGCTTTCTTCAAGGGTTGACATCAATGACAACCAACCTTAATCAACACATAGTTGGCAAAATGGATCAGCACCTCTTCATAGAAATGCTAATCATTTTTTAAATTCACCTCCAAATGTTCCAGGAAATCATTTTCCTTCTTTCCGAAGGAAACTAAATTTTGCGATTTTTCCTAGGCTTTAGTAACTAGCTGCATTCTTTTGTTGATGTTATTCTCTATCAGGGCTCTAGAACATGCAAGGAGGGTAGAGGATACTTTCATCTTGGCTGCAGTGGTAGTAGGTACAATTTTTTCTAAAGGACTGGAAAATTATGGGGTTGCAATGAAAGCCTGCTCAAATTCATTGAGGCAATCTTTCAATCTATCATTTTCCGTCTCAATTCCTCCAATGGAATCCTTTAGAATTTCACTGGTTACTTGGTGAAATGAGGAGATTTGGGATGGCCGCATTTTCCTAAAGTTAATCTCTGTGCGAGATTTGTCTTTCATGTTTTTTACATCTCTCTTTTCAATGACCATACTTTTAGATTGGTTGTCAAAAATAGCGCTCTGGAATACGAAGGATTCATCTTCGTCAAAAATTTCAGTCTCATCTATTTCCACTGTGGACGACCCAATTTTCTACATGTTCTCAGTTTGAATTTCAAGTTACAGCTATTCACTTTCAATTTCGGGTTCCTCCGCCTGCCCTGCATTGTTTTTTCGCTTCTTGGTTAGTGAACTTTTATGAGAACTATCAATTTTTATGCGAGGAGGGTTCTTATCTCCTCCTTCGTTCGAATATTTATGGGTTTCTTTCTTACTAGGGTGGGTCATCAAAGTGATGCTCCGTGATGTTGTGCTCTTGGAGTGTTGGCGAGGGACTGGGTACTCTTCTCACAGGATACTTTTCCCTGTTGTATGTGCAATTCAGTTGTGCTTTACAATGTCTCTGTGTCACAATCGGAACAAGAAGTATTGTTGTCGCATTGTCCCTGTCTTCAATCAGGTGTCTATGGATAAAAGAGTTGTTGAAGCTAACTGCCAATAAATTTTCTCAAAAAATCCCATTAGGGTCGAACCCTTTTATCCTTTCATCATACTTTAGGTTCAATTTCTTGAAAAGGTCGGCAAAATCGTCAATCTTGTTGACGTTTCTGCACACAAAGTCTCTGACTTTCCAGGGTAGAGGAATGAAATGTTTTTTTTTTTTCTTGTCATGGAAAAAATACAACTAGTGGTTGTATTTCCTTGCTATTTCTGCAACAAACATCTTGTTTGTGATGTGGCATGGAAGGAAAGAAGGATTTTCCTTACAACCAAAAACCATGAGGACACTATGATTTTCCTTTTGTTCAAGTGTGTCCTTCTTGTTCAAAACCTTGGTTGCCTTGCCAGACATCTGCGGAGCATCCTTGCCTAACAATAAATATTTTAAAACTGAGAAAAGCCATTAAAAATTTATTAAAAACAATGGGAGGCCTTGTGCCTCCACAGGGCCTCGTACCATAATGTTACTTGGTCGAATCCACAATTTATTTTATTGGAAAGAGAAAGTTTTGGAAATGAATAGAAATGCACTATTGCGAAAATCAAGTAGGATGACATATAAAATTTATACGATTCTTTGAATCATGACAACTGGGAATAGATCTCAATGGAAATTAGCTTCCCCCAATCGAAAATGTATTGTTCCTTCACTGTGAAATACAAAATATAAATAATTATATGGGAAATGCTTGTCGTGGATGTCTGACTGGTTATTCTTGTAAACAGCCAAGCAATTTCCCAGAATGGATTTCTAAAGGAACTTACTTGCAACCTTGTGATATCTTCAGGAACTTTTGTTGGGCCTTCAAGGAAGTCAGCTAATATTTCCAACCCGTTATCATGTTTTTCTAGAAACTACTTGCAGTCTTGTCCTCTGAATGTCAATGTTGGCTCAGGAAATTTTAACATCTCGTGAAGACTTGAGGTGACAAAGAAACAGGATAATGGTCGCGTAATGGAATAATTATTTGGCCTGGAATATATTTTCGGCGCACCAAGAGACCACTTCCTTATAGTCAAAAACCTCAGGGACGCAGCTTGCACAAGCTATTCCAGAGGTCCAAATCACTTCATTCTGGGTGGAATGGGATGAATAGTAAAAGTATGCCCTGGACCACTGGAAGTTATGGTCTTGATGTCCAAAGATATTTATTGTATCTCCACAAAAATGTTGTCGACCTACTGCTGTAATTCTACAAGAACGTTTGTTTTCTCCAGACGATGAATGAAATGAAAAGCTGGAAGGCATAATATAACCCTGCACAAATCTTGGTCCAATGTGTGTGAATGGGAGATGTCCTTGAGACTTTTGTTCATTAATTACAATTTGGACAGTCGTTGCATGATGCATTGTTAACATTAAACACTATTAATTGTATACATAGAAATGCGAACATGGCAGATATGGAAATGAGAGATTAAGCATTGTAGATTTCTTGAGTGGGCCAACAGGACGATGCGTGTTGGATATGAACAATCGAAAGGGAAAAAATAACTCTTTGGGCATCTCGGTTTAATGCGTAATAATGGGAGATCTCCTTGAGAATTTCGCTCATTAATGACAATGTTGACGGTTCCTACATGGTCAAGTGTTAGCATGATAGGTTTCTAATTGCATAGTAAGAAAGTACGGAGGTCGCAGGTAAGGAAAAAAATAACTTCAAAATAGGGTTACAAAGTACAATCGTTGGAGGTGAGGGCGCGAGGATCAAATCGTATCTCTCGAAAAAATTTGAATGCAATACACGTAACAGAGAAGAAGGTATGGTAGGACAGTCCAAAGGGAAATTTGTATATCACTAGTACGAGCATAATTAATGTATATTAGGAAGGAAAGGAAGTTACTGGGGATGGAAGGAAGTGAGAGATACTTTGAAACATTTGTGAGTCGTGGTAGAGTGAATCTTGTGAGTTCAAGGAGTCCGCGGTGGAATTGTAGATCATGGTAGTTTTTCATGCACGATGTATAGCACAGAACAAGAAGCAACAAAGTTCTAAAGCGCCAACCCGGCAACCGCGACCATAAAATTGGCTAAGTATGGAAAGGAATAGTGGTTGATCAGATTTGTCATCTAAGGATATAGATGGAGATGAATATATGTCATCCCGCCAAGGCTAGAACCCGCAATCATAGAAAAGCGACTAAGTATATAACCAGAAGGCAATAATACATGGGAGGAAGAAAAGGGAAAAAGGACTAAGGAGTCCACGGTCGAATTGTAAATCATGGAAATTTTGATTGCAATATGTATATCATGGAACAAGAAGCAATAGAGTTCGAAAGCACCAACCCGGCAACCATGGCCATAAAATTTGGTAAGTATGGAAAGGAACAGCGGTCGTTCGGAATTGTCATGTGAGAATATAGATGGAGATGAAGATATGTCAGTCCGCCAACACTGGAAGCCACGATCATAGAAAAGCGACTAGGTATATAACCACAAAGCGATAATACATGGGAAGAAGAAAAGGGAAAAAGGACTAAGGAGTCCACGGTGGAATTCTAAATCACGGAAATTATGAGTGTAATATGTATATCACAGAACAAGAAGCATCACAGTTTGAATGCATCAACCCAAAATAGTGACTAAGAATTGGATATTTCATGAACCCATGAACAGGAGGATCCAAAATAGGCTGACAAGGTCTCCCTGGAAGACGTGAGGCCCCGACGGTCAAATTGTATCGTTCAAAACATTTGAATGCATAATCTATAACACAGATGAGGGGACGTTGTCGGAACCCGGTAGTCAATTTCTATATTGCAGACAGTCGGATGTGAATTTTTTCGTATCAGTGTGTGCAGTTGTCACTAGTAAGAGCATAACCAATGTATATTAGGAAGGAAAATAAGTTAGTAGGGATGGAAGGAAGCAACAGATACTTTGAAACATTTTTGAACCATGGTAGAGTGAATCTTGTGAGTTTGAGGAGTCCGTGGTGGAATTGTAGATCATAGAAGTTTTGAGTGCAATATGTACATCACGGAACAAGAAGAAGCAGAGTTCCAAACTGCGAACCTAGCAACCGCGGCCATAAAATTGGCTAAGTATGGAAAGCAACAGCGGTCAGTCAGATTCATCGTGTGATTATATAAATGGAGATAAAGATATGGGAACCCGCCAACGTTGGAACTCACGATCATAGAAAGGAGACTAAGTATATAACCACAAAGCGATAATACATGGGAAGAAGAAAAGGGGAAAAGGACCAAGGAGTCCGCGGTGGAATTGTAAATCACAAAAATTTTGAGTGCAATATGTATATCACGGAACAAAAAGCAACAGATATTGAATGCGCCAACCCGAAACAGTGACTAAGAATTGGAGATTTCGTGAACCTGTGAACAGGAGGATCCAAAATAGGCTCACAAGGTCTCCCCATAAGATGTGAGGCCCCGACGGTCAAATTGTTTCATTCAAAACATTTGAATGCATAATCTGTAACACGAAAAAGGTGATGATGTTGGAACCCGGTAGTCAATTTCTATATTGCAGAAGGGTGGATGTGAACTGTTTCGTATCAGTGTGTGCAGTTGTCACTAGTAAGAGCATAACCAATGTATATTAGGAAGGACGAGAAGTTAGTGGGGATGGAAGATAGCGACAGATACTTTGAAACATTTGTGAACCATGGTAGAGTGAAGCTTTTGGGTCTGAGGAGTGTGCAGTGGCATTGTAGATCATGGAAGTTTTGAGTGCGAGATGTACATCACAGAACAAGAAGAAGCAGAGTTGGAAACTGCCAACCTAGCAACCGTGGCCATAAAATTGCTAAGTATGGAAAGCAACAGCAGTCGGTCAGATTCGTCGTGTGATTATATAGATGGAGATAAAGATATGTCATCCCGCCAACACTGGAAACCGCGACCATAGAAAGGTGACTAAGTATATAACCAGAAATCCATAATGCATGGGAAGAAGAAAAGGGGAAAAGGACCAAGGAGTCCACGGTGGAATTGTAGATCACGAAAAAATTTGAGTAGAAGATGTAAACCCGGTAGTCAATTTGTATATTGTGGAGGGCCAAATGCCAATTGTTTCATACCATTGTGTTAAGTTGTCACTAGTAAGAGCACAACCAATATATATTAGGAATGAGAGGAAGTTACTGGGGATACTTTGAAACATTTTTGAACCGTGGTTGAACGAATCTTGGTGCCAACCTGAAACAGTATCCAAGAGTTGGACATTTCATGAACCCGGCAACAGGAGGATCCAAAACAGGCTAACAAGGTCTCTACAGAAGACGTGACGCCCCGACGTTCAAATTGTATTGCTCCGAACATTTGAATGCATAATCTGTAAGACGGAAGAGCGGACGATGTCAGAATCCGGTAGTCAATTTGTATATTGCAAAGGGTGTGATGCTAATTGTTTCGTACCTCTGTGTCCAATTTTCACTACTAAGAGCTAATTTAGTATTGAAAATAATGTTTTTAGATACTGTTAGATAGTTGATAGGGATTACCATCCGTAAGCAATGGCAATATTCACCCCACCAACCCTGGTGTCCGTGTGTCAATTTGTATATCACGTAAGTGCGAGTGTTGTTTGGAGGACACGGAACAATAGAAGTGTAATGTTGATTCATCCAGCTCGCAGATCTGCTTTTCAATTTGTATATTGTGGAATTTTGGGTGCTATTTGTAGGGCACGGAACAATGGAGGCCCAATTTTGAGCCCGCCCGCCTGAGAACCCGCGATCCAAAAAGTGGCTAGGTATGGAATGTGCAATACGTACATGGTCTATAAAATATCATGTCCATACTTTATAGTCCCATAATACACGGGAAGAAAAAAAGGGAAAAAGGATGAAGGAGTCTGCAGTGGAATTGTAGATCATGAAAATTTTGAGTGGAAGATGTATATCATGAAACAACAAGCAGAAGAGTTCGAAAGCGCCAACCCAGAAACTGCGGGCATAAAATTGACTATGTATGAAAAGGAACAGCGAGCGGTCCAATTTTCCACGCCAACGTTGGAACCCATGATCATAGAAAGGCGACTGAGTATATAACTAAAAAGAGATAATACATGGGAACAAGACAAGGGGAAAAGGACTAAGTATCTCATAGAAGAACATCTAGTGTTTGCTTAGTAATGCAAATCCTTTCGAACCCCTATTGATTTCTCACCAGTTAAGGCATAAATTGCAGATCACGGAAGCATTTTTCATACCATTGTGTCTAGTTGTAACTAGTAAGAACATAGTTAAATTTGTATATTGCGGAGGGTCGGATGACAACTGTTTCATACCATTGTGTTCAGTTGTCACTAGTAAGAGCACAACCAATCTATATTAGGAACGAGAGGAAGTTATTGAGGATACTTTGAAACATTTTTGAACTGTGGTAGAACAAATCTTGGTGCCAACCCGAAACAGTATCCAAGAGTTGCACATTTCGTGAACCTAGCAACAGGAGGATCCAAAATAGGCTGACAAGGTCTCTGCAGAAGACGTGACGCCCAGGCATTCAAATTGTATCGCTCCGGACATTTGAATACATAATCTGTAACACGGAAGAGAGGACGATGTCAGAATCTGGTAGTCAATTTGTATATTGCAGAGGGTGTGATTCCAACTGTTTTGTACCTCTGCGTCCAGTTGTCACTACTGAGAGCTAATTTAGTATTGAAAATAATGGTTTTAGATATTTTTAGATAGTTGATAGGGATTACCATCCGTAAACAATGGCAATCTTCACCCCGCCAACCCTGAAGTCCGTGTGTCAATTTGTATATCGTGGAACTGTGAGCATTTTTTTGAGGACATGGAACAATAGAAGTGCAATGTTGAGTCAACCATCCCACAGGTCTGTTTGTCAATTTGTATATCGCGGAATTCTGGGTGATATTTGTAGGGCACGGAACAATGGAGGCCCAATTTTGAGCTCGCCTGCCCGAGAACCCGCGATCCAAAAAGTGGCTAGGTATGGAATGCACAATTCGTACATGGTCTATAAAATATCATGTCCATACTTTATAGTCCCATAATACATTGGAAAAAAAAAGGGAAAAAGGACGAAGGAGTCCACAGTGGAATTGTAGATCACGAAAATTTTGAGTGGAAGATGTATACCACGGAACAACAAGCAGCAGAGTTCGAAATCACCAACCCGGAAACTTCGGGCATAAAATTCACTAAGTATGAAAAGGAACAATGGATGGTTCAATTTTCCACACCAACATTGGAACCTGTGATCATAGAAAGGTGACTGAGTATATAACTAGAAAGCGATAATACGCGGGAACAAGACAAGGGAAAAAGGACTAAGTATCTCGCAAAAGAACATCTAGTGTTTGATTAGTAATGAAAATCCTTTCGAACCCCTGTTGATTTCTCACCAGTTAAGGCATAAATTGCATATCACGGAAGCATATTTAGTACCACTATGTCCATTTGTCACTAGTAAGAGCATAGTTCATGTATATCAGGAAGGACGCAAAGTTGCAGGGGATGGAAGGAAACGACAGATGCTTTGAATGACGTTAATGTATACGAGGAACCCATGGTGGAATTGTAGATCACGGATGTTTTGAGTGCAATATGTATATAACGGAATGATAAACAGCCAAGTTTGTAAGTGTCGACGCCGCAATGGCGACCATAAAATTGGCTAACTATGGAAAGGAATAGTGGTTGGTCGGTTCTGTCATGTGAGGATATAGATGGAGATGAAGACATGTCAGCCCACCAACTCTGGAATCGGATACCATAGAAAGAAGACTAAGTATATATCTAGAAAGAGATAATAGGCAGGAAGAACAAAAGGCCAGTTCGTATGCGCCAACCCGTCAACCGTGGACATAAAATTGACTAGGTATGGAAAGGAACAGCGATCAGTTGGATTCGTCATGTGAAGATACAGATGGATATGAAGATATGTCAACCCGTGAACCCTGCAAGTGCCCATCATAGAAACATGACTAAGTATAAAACCAGAAATTCATAAGGGATGGGAAAAGGAAAAGGGGTAAAGGGATAAGTATCTGACAGTCGAAAAACCTTTTTTTTCTATTTAATAATGGCAATGTTTTTGAACCCCTGTTGGGTTCTCAATAATAAAAGCATAAACTTCATATCACCAAAGTTCTTTGGCTGCAAGATGTATATGACGGAACAGGAGACATAGGTGTTGGGTATCGCGGACCCGAGGCCTACTGGCCAGATAACTGGCTAAGTATTGGCCAAGAGAAAGGTTTGATATTTATTTCAATAGTATTCATACTAATATGTATTAATGAAGAAATTTTTCATATTTATCTTAATAGTATTCATACTAATATATATCAATGATTGTTTCTATTTCAAATGCAAATGATCTCCCAGTTTGCAGGATGCTCTTCGGTTCACAAATTTCGTTGAAACCATGAAAATTTTGACTGCAAGATGTATATAACGCAACAAGAAACATGAATTTGTGTTTTGGTTTCAACGAGATAAACTCATTATCATCTATTCATCTTGTACTCCTTGCAATGACTTGAGCAAACGCCGACTCTCCATAAACATTAATATCTAAATTAAATTAAATGTAATCAAAATTTGGTGTGATTTAAGTAATTAAGACAGCTTCAGTCATTCATTTATTAATGCCAAGATTTTTGAACGCCTGTTGAGTTATCAGTAGTTAAATCATAAATTGTAGATCATGGAATCTCTTTGACAATGATTGTGATTTCTCTTGCCACCGACCAATAAAAAATGTGTACATTGATGAAGCTTGTTCGCAATTTTCTTGACATGCGAACCTTTTATTCGTAAAAAACAAGTTGAATATCAATTTCAGGTCTTGTACTTATTTGTTTCTAGCAACTACATCTATCCCAATTTTTTGAATAGCTTGTCTCTTCCAGATATGGCCTGCTTGCAATGGTTGGTTATTCAACATTCCATTTCTTGTCAAGTATTAATTTCCCTCTGTCATTGAAAACTTGGGATTTAAGGTGCTTTCCTTGCAATGTTCCTAGCCCTTGACATCTGAGACAACTTAGAAATGTGATTCAAGATGATTTCAAAGTGGAGGGAGTCATTTTATGTCACAATATATATGGGATGGGAAAAAAATTCAAGTATGGTGTGACTGCTATTCTCCATGTATTCGATCATCTGTTTGGTTGAAAAGGTTGCCTGAAGATTTGTATGTTGAATTTCTTTGCTTTATTACAGTAAATTGGAAAAAACATCCAACCTAGGTGAAAAATGTTAATCTATGGAGGTACATCACTTCTTCGGGAAGCACAGGTCTAAAAAGTGTATCAAATGCTGCAGAACGCATCAGCATAGGTCTGGAAAGTGTATCAAATGTTGCAGATTGCATCAGAATATATCTTTCCTCATAGCGGTGGCAGATATGGCAGCCCAAAGAAAGGTCTGGAATGTTCGGAGGTGACACCAAATATGTGGAGTTTGTAACTACATCCAGAGGAAACCGAACAAACTTTGACAAAGAACATGGTTTTTTGTCAAGTCGGTTACCACACCCACAAGTAGCTCAACAAACTTTGAAATAGAAAATTTTGTAGTGATAATATGTTGTTTTATCCACCCATACAGTTTATGTTACCCGCCTCTGGTTACATCCGCAAATGGAGTAATATTCTGCGTCATTTACGAACATCACAGGCCATTTCGCAAGCCATGGTAAGTGTGACGCCCCCGAGGAAGAAAAATTCTTATGGGATCTGCAGAATTCAATACACTTACCAAATTTGTGTTGTTGGGAGAAACTATATACTTCAACGAAGAACTATTTTGCACGTGACTTGAAAATCCATTACCACTCCCAGCAAGAAAACAAAGAAGTTCAACAAACAAATCTCCAAGCATCTTTTTCAACCAACCAAAGCATCTAACACAGGGAGAACACCAACCAAAAGATACTTGTTCTTTTTTTTCCTCCTCTCTGAGTTTATGTTGGATAACATATTTTTTTTTTTACCCAAAGCTCACATCACATAAAACCAATCTCTCTTCTTTCATCTAGGCCTCAATCGCATCTCTAAGTTGTCTTACATGTCCATGACCAAGAACATTAAAAAAAAGGCACCCTAAAGCGCAACTCTGTGATGATAGAGAGAAATGACAATAAGTATTTAAAATCAACGTTGGATGATCTTCCGTAGATTTTGTGTTAATTAGTTTTAATGATAGATGTTCTTGATATTTTCGCTTATTAATGCCAATATTTTCAAATATGTATGTTGAATAGTGAGTAATAGCACATATTAACATTCCCATATCCGAGAAGATTCTCAAATCTGACATCTAAGATATGCACAATATTGAAGAGGAAAATGACGTCAAGGCCTATGTGGGTGACACGTTCGTGGACTATGTTGAAGCCTTTAAGAAAACTAAAAGAGACAAACAAAAAAAAGCAAATTCAAAAAGCAAGCAAACGAATTACCAGATCCCATAATATTTGCCTATCTATTCATTTTAACAGGAGATGTCCTCGAGATTTCCTCTTATTAAAGACAATCTTTTCGAACCTGTCTGGTCGGTTGTGACTTTTGAAAGCATAATTAATGTCTATTGGGAACGGCGGAAGGTAGCGGGGATGGTTTTAAATTTTCTGAACCCGGAAAAGCGTCAACCTGCAAAACTTTGAAAACTCGACTAAGTATGGAAATATAGGTAGAATAGACAAACTCATTGCAGGCAGAGGCACGGTTGCGAGTTTGAGGAGTGTCGGGTCGAATTCTAGAGCACGAAAGTTCTGGGTGCAAGATGTATACACCGAACACGACCTTTCATAGTTCGATAGAACCTATCTGCGAAGCCGCGTCTATAAAACTGCCTAACTATACAATCAAATGGTGGTCAGTCGGAATGACCACAGAAAGGCAAGAAACTATAGAGCCAGAAACGCAGTTTATAAGAGAAAAATAAAAGGGAGAAAAAAATTGTATCACTCACACAACAAAACCTACTCTCATAACTATGAAACCATAGCAACACACAATCCATGGAAAAAGCATCGCATATGAAATATAGTTTGAGGCCGACAACTATGAAATATAGTTTGAGGCTGACAAACTCTGGTTCAACGCGTAAGAGATGCAATTTACATCGACTGCAATTTTTTTGTATGTTGTTTTATCTGAATAGTATTCTATGCAGACTCCACTGCAAAAGAATGTAAGAAGAGATCCAACTATGGATGCATCATCCCAATATTGCAAACCCTAGGCAAACAAGAACAAGCAACAAATAACAACCCAGTTAAGCAGCACCAAAAGGCCCAATTGTAGGCGCAAGGCCCGAACCCTGCAAAGTCGAATCAAACAACAATAAACAGCATACAGCGAAGAAGGAAGCAAGCAATAACCACTCCACCAGGAATGACACGGTTCTAATTGTGATTGCAGAACCCCAAATGTACAAACTACAACAACACGAACAGGCAAGCAAGAAAACATCAACATGCAAATAAGAAATCACTGGAGATGCAAAAAGCAAGCATGAACCAGTTAACCAGGCAAACAAGAATAAGAAGCAAATAAAAACCCAGTTAAGAAGCACCAAAAGGCCCAACTGTAGGCGTATGACCCCAACCCTGCAAAGTCGAATCAAACAACAATAAACAGCATGCAGTGAAGAAAGAAGCAAGCAGAAACCACTCCACCAGGAATCACGCAGTTCCAATCGCGATTGCAGAACCCCAAACGTGAAAACTGCAACAACACGAATAAGCAAGCAAGAACAACAACAACATGCAAATAAGAAATCAGGGGAGATGCAAAAAACAAGCATGAACCAGTGAACTAGCAATGTCGTTGAAGCATATAAATTTAAAAAATGGAAGAAAATGTATTGTAACAAGCCTGTTAAGCAACCATTGAACGCTACCAAGCCTGTTAGGTAAACATTTAAGTCTGTCAAAAATGCTTTATAAACATTTAAGAAAAAAATGCAATGTGGCAGGTCTCTGACGTATCCCAAAAAAAATATTATATTTTTTGTAACAATAGTTCGAACACCAGAGATGTATTCAAAGGCCAAACTTGGATATGCCAACATATCAAACATTGCCATAAATTTATCTAGGATAAAATGCTAAACCAAACATTCAAACTAATGCTAGCATTAATCCACCTTCGACGAATGCATAAAAAAATATATGATTCAAAAATACCATATACGATCAAATACTTTGGATATGCCAACATATATAACATTGGGAATAGTGAAGCCGACAATAAGACCTCCAATCCCTTGTCCAATCAGATCATGACAAATACGGTACCTTTTTTTTAATAACAATTGATGGTTTCATTTCCCTGGTTCCAACAATAGATAATGTGGAAATATTTGTGGTCAAAGAACAAACTAATATGAAGTCAACGATTTATTGATCGCTATAGTCCCTCTATGCCTACGGCAGGGACTAATAAATAGTCACATATTAAGTAAATAATTTCCAAAAATAAAGTGTGTTATGCAATAATGAAATTTAAAACATTTCCAAAAATTTTATCAAAATTTATCTCAACTATTTACTACTATTTTCTACATGTTTTCATTAGTATATCTAAAAGAATAAATAGTCACATATTAAGTAAATAATTTCCAAAAATAAAGTGTGTTATGAAATAATGAAATTTAAAACATTTCCAAAAATTTTAATCAATTTCAATGAACATTTTTGCAACATACTAAACATTGAATTAATTGAATGAGAAAATATGCCACACGAGACTCGTCAAAAACACTTATCAAGCATTAAAAGAATTATTATGGGGATAAATTTGTGATTAAAGAATGAAATTAGTTGCATCTCATACTATGGTTGTTAACACTCCCAATTTCAGGGATTTAAAACATATTTTTAGCACCATACCTACTCCATATAATTTACACATAAATTGAAGCAATTAATTATCAATTAATTATCTTAAGGATATATAAATTCAAACAACGCGAGAACTTGATAAAATGCATACTAAAGTAGGATACTTTCTAACAATTTGATTGTTCCCTTAAAGAGTTGTTACAATAACAAAATGTGTCTATCGATAACTGAAATGAAAAAACTTAATTGCGATTACACTCTTCCTTCGAAGAATTTGCATCATTCAAATCCTATGTCCAAACAAAATTTCCTTGCATGCCCACCAATTTACTATGAATCAATTACTCAT
>ML824468.1:50356-61295 GCA_009831015.1 Picea engelmannii | reverse complement strand
TTGTTTATGATATAGGTTGATTACAGGTTGGTGCATGGTTGATGCACTTGTTTATGGTACAGGTTGATTACAGGTTGATTATAAGTTGAGGTACATGTTGATTCGTGGTTGATGCATGGTTTAGACTTATTGGTACAGGTTTATAGCGATATATCTCACAGTGATAGTGTGACAGTGGTTCCATCATTCTACTTCTACTTCAGGGTGGCAGGATGGGGCAAGGATAGGTGATTGTAGCCACCTTCCGGTTGTAGCTGGAGAACATTGGGGGTTGTAGCCTCCTTCTGGTTGTAGCCATGGATTTAGGGAGTTGGAACTTCCCTCAGATTGTAGCCTGAGAAACTAGGGGGTTGGAGCTTCCTTCCAGTTGCAGCTAGAAAACAAAGGATGTTGGTGCTTCCAATGAATGTAATTCTTCACGACATATAAGAAAAAACATTTCGTAGTTTTCTCCTGATTTGGGTTTCCACGTAAAACACTGGTGTACTGTGTATGTGTGTGATTTTTTATTTATTACTGCTCATTATTGGATAGTAATTCTACATTGATATAACATTTGAAGAAAAAATATTATAATTAAGTTATTACTGATTCACCCCCCCTCTCAGTAATCCAACATTACATACATAGTCATGATTATCTGTCAATGAAAATCCTTCAGGTTGCTCCACATATACATGTTCTTCTAGAT
Source organism: Picea engelmannii (assembly GCA_009831015.1). Taxonomy (NCBI): domain Eukaryota; kingdom Viridiplantae; phylum Streptophyta; class Pinopsida; order Pinales; family Pinaceae; genus Picea; species Picea engelmannii. Next base: position 60,604 of record ML824468.1, on the reverse strand, counting down.
CTCCACTAAGAAATGTTGACTGAACATCCATCTGATATACTTTGAATTTATTATGACATGCATAGGTAAGAAACATTCTGATGGCTTCCAATCTTGCCATCGGTGCAAAGGTTTCATCAAAATCCTATCCTTCATCTTGTGCATACCCCTTACAGACCAATTTGGATTTATTTCTAACAATTTGTCCTTGTTCATTCATTTTGTTCTTAAACACCCATTTGGAGCCAATTACATTCTTATCTGTAGTTCTAGGAACAAGCTCCCAAGTATTTTTCTTCTTAATCTGATCCAGTTCCTCATTCATTGATTTTAACAAATTTACATCTTTACTGGCTTCATTAAAGTTCTTGGGTTCCACCATGGATATGAAGGCTATATGTGATTGCTCGATGTCTTTGATTATCCTTCTCTTGGTTTGGACACCTTTGTCTTTTTCACCAATTATCTGACTTGCAGGATGATTCTTTTGAGTAATTCTGGAGGGAGGATTTGATGTTGTCTGCTGATTTGAGTGTGCATGAGTATTTGTATCTTCATCTGACTCATAGTCTTCTCTTTCTGATTCTTGGACCTGTTCATTTTCAACTTCAACTATATCCTCTATTGTTGATTCAACACTGCTTACATTTCGTATCGGGATTTCTCCATCAACTTTTATGTCAATACAATCAACCAATTTATGCAACCTTTTATTATAGTATATGTATTCTTTACTGTTTGTAACATACCCTAAGAAGATACCTTCATCATCCCTGTTATCATATTTCCCAAGATTTTCATCATTGTTCTTGATATAACACTTACTCCCAAAGACTTTAAAATGCTTGATTGAAGTAGGTCTTCCAAACCATAGTTCATAAGGAGTCTTGTCACTTTGTGGCATGATATGAGTTGTGTTAAGAATATGTACAACTGTATGAATTGCTTCTAGCCAATATGTCTGAGCAATATTTCTTTCATTCATCATTGATCTTGCCATCTGCTGAACTGATCTATTCTGTCTCTCAACTACTCCATTTTGTTGTGGAGTCCTTGGAATATTATACTCTCTTTTGATCCCATGTTTATCACAAAACTCTTTGAAGTCCCTTGAACTAAACTCTCCTCCTCTATCAGACCTTACTGCCTTCAATATTTTTCCTGTTTGATTCTCAGTCAAATCCTTAAACACTTGAATTTTTCAAATGATTTAGATTTTTCTTTCGGAAAGACAACCCATGTAAGTCTATAATAATCATAAATAATCAACATGAAGTAATTTTCTTTTCCTGTACCTTCCTTCCTTGATGGTCCACATAAATCCATATGTACTAACTGAAGAGGTTTCTCCATTGATGCAAAGTTCTTAGATTTAAATTGTGTCCTCGTAAGCTTTCCTATTTGGCAAGGTTTGCATACAAAATCATATGGCTTTGATATTTTTGGAAGATCATTTACCGCCCCATTGTTTCTAAGTTTGATTAGATGATCAAAATTTAGATGTCCAAGTCTCCTATGCCATAACCAACTTTCATCATACTTTCTTAAGTGACATTCTTCTTTTTCTTCTTTCAAAACATAGACATTATTTTCTATTCTTATGCCTTTTGCAATCAACTGTCCTAAATTCACAGATTGTATTTTACAATCTTTAGAAGTGAAAACAACTTTACATCCCCTGTCACAAACTTGACTGACACTAAACATATTATGTTTTAGATCATCTACAAACAACACATCTTGATCTTTCCCTTTGCCATTACTTAGAATTACCATTCCTTTACCTTTGATGTTTCCTGGTGCATCATTTCCAAAGGTTACATTTCCTGCTTTGCTTTCACTTAGAGACATAAACTTACTTTTGCCTCCAGTAATATGTTTGGAACATCCATTGTCAATATACTAGGGGTTCTTTTGTCTTTGAGCTGACAACACTAATCCACACTTGTCATTTTCTTTCTTCTTCCAAACCTTGACATTTTTAGCAGAGTGATTCAAATATGGCTTATAGTTCCTTAAGTGACAGTCTGCAACTTTATGTCCACAATTATGGTAGGTGTAACATTTTGGTTCATTGAATAAAGGATCACAACGATTGTTATGCTTAACCTGTGTCATTTTCCCAACCATCACAAAATTTTCAGCCTGTGGTTGTTTGTTACTTGGCTGTCTCATTCTTTGTTGTGGCAGATATCTATTCCTTGAGTGTCTTGATTTCTCATATCTAAATCTTAAAGAATAGTTTACAACTTTGTGACCAAAGTTAGAACATAAAAAAAAATATCCATAGAAAAATCCTTTGTACCTAGAAAATGGTTGTGTTCTTTGAGCAGGTCGATTTCTTCCAGGCTGAGGATTTCTTTGAGTAGAGGGTGTATTATTTCTTTGTTATACAAATTTGGTTCTGGTACTTTTTCTTTCACTCCTCCTTGGTGGTTGATTATCTTCCTTTGTTTCTGCATATTTTTTTTTGTCAATGATTGTAGATTTGACAAACTTGATGGATTATTTGTTGCTTGGCTGACCACTACTTGATCCTTCTTCATAACCCAAACTAGTTTTCAACTTTGTATTCATTTGTTAATTTAGAATGGTGGCTAATCCTTCTGAGGCCTTAATGCTTGTCAGATTCTGATGGTATAAGGCCTGAAATTTCTCTAGATCCTTTATGGAGGTCACTACTTCAGCTTCTAGAGCTTCACATCTCACCCTCTTCGCTGCTAATTGTCGTTTTAGAATATCTTCTACTTTCTTTGCTTCTTATAATTCTACTTTTAACAAAACAAAATCTTCACTTGGTTCTATACCATTCTTTTCAAACTGCATCAACAATTGTTTCTGTTTTCTCTTCTTAAATATGAGTCTGTCAATTTCTTCTAAAGCACTGATTAATTCACCTTCCATATCAACCACAACTTCTTTGTCATTCATGTCACCTCTTGTGTGTTCATAATCAAGATATCCCATAACCATAAGCATAAAATCATTCACTTTATCTTCATAAGATGAATCACTATCTATGTCTTCTGAGGAGTCATCATTGTTTGCACACAAACTATTCTTTTTACTATATTTCTTAAATTTGTGTTTGTTTTCATCATCATAGTTCTGGTCCTTTTTCTTATGAGGACACTTAGATGCAAAATGATCTATCTTACCACAGTTGAAACATTTAAATGGCAACTTGCCTTGGTATTTTCATGATCCTTTCTTTAACCTTCTCACAAATTTTTCCTCAATATCATCTAATTCTGAATCAGTATTCTTGTCCGCTTTAAAATATTCTTCTCTAGTGGTGGATTTATGTTTACTAATCCTCATTTCATAAGCAGATAGAGTTCCTAGGAGTTGATCAATAGACAAATTCTTAAGATCATTTAATTCTTCTATTGCAGAACCGTTTGGATTAAATCTATTAGGCAAAGATCTTAAAATATTCTGAACTAAAAATGCGTCTTGAATATTCTCACCAAGACCCTTCATGGCATTCACAAGCTCCTCAAATCTTAAGAAATATTTACTAACTGTTTCATCCTCATTCATCTTTTGTTGTTCAAATTTCAATCTATATGTCTGAAGTTTGACATCTTTTACTTTCTCATTTCCTTCATAACTGCTAATGAGTTTATCCCACATCTCTTTGGTAGAATCAAGATGCATTACCTTTACAAATTCATCTTCACCAAGCCCACTCAAGATATAATTCATTGCCTTTGCATTGAAGCTAAATTCTAACTTATCATATTTAGAATCTAGCACAACAGGTTTTGTATATCCAATCTCTACAAGATCCCAAACATCAACACCTAAGGCCATAATGTATGCTATCATTCTAACCTTCCAGAAAGCAAAAATTGTTCCATCAAACAGAGGAGGATTATTGGTTGAAGTTCCTTCATGACTTGTCATGTTTAAGCTTACTGATCTACCTTTAGCTAAAAGGAACCTGCTCTAATACCAATTGTTGAAATAACTAAGATAACTGAGAGGGGGGAGGGGGGTGAATGAGTTGTTACTGTGCTTAAACAATAATATGCCTATTAAAATTATTGTTAATCTTCTCTAAGTGATCATCAAGATTATTCAAGACATGAACAACATAAATAATAAACATCAATCACACATGTGATATACAAAGAGACAAATATTCATGAGGAAACCCATAAAGGGAGAAATTATCTTCTTCTTAGAATGATAGACAATCTTTTATGTTCTGTACATCATCTATCTTTGAGCACCAAATCAAAATGAGGTTATAACCTCTTCTTTAACAAGCTACAACTTGTAGAGAGCATCAACCCTCAAGATTATCTAGCACCCACTAGAAAGAAGAATATTTGCTCCTTATGACCTCCAACACCAAATGGATGGAAGCACCTACTTCCACTTATACAAGCACCAACTTGCACACAAAAAACTCTTCGTTTTCCCTAGCACCACCCTGCCACCCTGTTTTCTAGCCACAACTAGATGGAATCTACAAATCCCAGTATTCAAGCACCAACTTGAATAACAGAGGACCACATTCCTCCCTAGCACCACCCTACCACCCTGATTATAAATATTTACTTGAATAAGACCTTACAACAATACATACATTTCATTGCTTACCACTTCTTCTCTGTTCTCCAATTCTACTCAACTTATGTATGTCCATGCTTGGCTCCACTTGTTGACTCTCTCCATTTGTTCTTCTCATGCTCTTAGGTTCTCGTATAGTCTATTGTTTTCACCATTTATTCTCTGTCCAACTTATGTTCTTCATCTCTGCATATTTCACGCTTTGTTCATGCCGTCTTCTTGATCACATATAGTTCAACTTGTTTTACCGAGAAATAACAACCTGCCTCTGTCACAACATTTTTCCTTTATTCATTCTCTCATCATCCGTTACACTCCAAATCTCCCACGCCCGAGTCGAGAATCTCAAACCGCTCAAGAACAATGATTCCAATGCCCCAGAACAATGCTTTAGTTAATGTAACTGAATTGTAACTGGTCAAGAAACCACGAAGTGAAATAACTACCCTTCGATCAGATTTTGTTTAATTAGCGTCGTTGGATTATACACATAGAGGATTTTTAATTTTTCAATGCGTAACCTCTGAAGTGGAGCCTAGAAGTGCTAGCTCCTTCCCCTATCTTCCACTGATGTGACCTTGGGCAATGATCTCATGTGACCACGCGATTGCTGGCACGACCAAAGGTGGTTTGGGGTCAAACTACTTTTCTCCCCACAATTTACCTCGAGCCTCCACGTGTCCTTTCTCCAAAACCATGGTTTTGATTGCGGCCTGCCTTCAACTTTTTAAAGTTCATGCACCTTCAATCCTCGCAATGCGATGGGACCATTGATCTCACGATCTTGATGGTGCTCTTGAACTGATGAATCAGATCTAACCTTCTTAAATCAACGACTGTGATTTATTTCGTGATCTAGGCTTTGGGAGTTTCAACTCTCAAACCCTGCTTTCCTCCGTACGCCAAACTTCTGGAGTCGATGATCTGCGAACAATTGTCATTCTCAATCGACGGATCTGCCTCTTAAATCTCTTACCATATGACCAATGGAAATGTCCAGACGTTTAGGCCAAACAAGTGCTTGAGCGCTTATCAGAATCAATGGTCACAGTTTAATCTCCTAATGAGATGGATAGCAGTAAGGACTTTGGGACTTCGGCTATTCTACTTACGCTATCCTTCCACTATATTTTGATTATCGATTGAGAATGCACCAGAAGTGATCTTTAGATTAGACGACTTATGTCCACTTCGTAACTTAGGCATTCAAGACTTCAGGACTTAGGGGATCTGCTGGTGGTGAAATTCTCGAAGTAAAAATCTCGGAGTGACGTAACTTTCTTATGTCACTTGATGACGTGGAACGAGCCGAGTCTCTTCCATGTGTCACTCAGATTCATGATTTTCATGTACCTGAAATGTCGATTTCAATTTGACACTTTTCATTATCTTATTGTTCCACCTCTCTTCTAGGTTTGACAGTCTAGGTTTACTTCAGACGATATGAAGCCTGAGATCTTCTTTGGATGATCTAACGACTGAGATTTACTTCAGATGGTCCTACAGTTGAGAATTTGTTTTATCTCTCTGACTCTCCGAGCTTCGTTTATTTCAAATCTCAGACTGAAACTTCTCGAAGTGATTTCTCCGAAGGTCATGATCCGTTGCCACGTATCCCTCTGGATATGATGGTTGAAATTTACTCTGGCTCTATGGCTCTCCGGGCTTCGAGTATTTCAGTTCTCAACTTGAAATTCTTAAAGTGATATTTTTCTGAAGCGTAACCTCCTCATAACTTTAGACCCAAAACGAATCATGTTCATTTGATCAAGATCTTAGATCAATGACTCGATCTGTCTACGATGCAACTTTTCCTTGGATTAAATCCAACGACTCTCCATCTTTTCTTATCCTATCCTTCCATTTAATTCAATCCAACGACTGACAAAAATTTGAATTATTGGGATCTCAGATCTTTCATCTTATCATTCCTTCCACTCAAAAGTGATCCAACGGTCGTGAAGACTCTCGAAGAAGATCCTTGATCAAGGATTTTGATCTTGATCACATTTCTGTACTGTTCTTTCCATTCTAAGCTTTGATCTCTGCATAATGTTCGCTTCTCCTCCTAAGCTTATGCTTTTCCTGTTCCCCATTGTCCCTGTTGTTCTTTCCATTAATGACAAGCACACTCTTCCTGTAAAATATGCCAACACATCTTGAACCAAGTGCCGCCTCTGAAAATGATGAAAATGTTTTATTAGCACTGCTTTTTATTGAGAATTAGAATCTTGATCTAGCTAAACATCCTTGGTATAAGTACCTTATTTATTATCTTCAATTTAAAAAATATCTTGGTTACCTTGAATCTCATCAACGGAGGAGGCTCCACCTTGAAGCCTCTAAATATCTAATGTTCGGAGACTCTATATTTTGCTGATCTACTAATGGATTGATGTTACGTTTCATAGATGATACAAAAACCCATAAAATTTTAAAATAAATCCATGGACCAACAAATTTGAACATCGATATTGGTGGTCACTTTACACTAAAATCCATTGCTTTTAAAATTTTGAGAACAAGATAATATTAGACTTTCATTTTCAAATATTCTTTTAAATTCACAAGGGCTTGTGATAAATTCCAAAAGTTTGTTGCCAAGGAAAAAATTATCTGCCATGCCCTTGCAACCTGTTCTTCCTGATTATCTATTTTCAAAATGGGAGTTAGATTTCATTGTCCCTATCAATCCTCCATCCTCTGTTGAGCATATTTTTATACCTACAACATCAGATTACTTCACTAAGTGGACTGAAGTTGTACCACTCAAGCATGCACAAGATGAGCAGGTCATTTCCTTTCTAGAATCTAACATCTTTTCTTTCTTTGGTCTTCCTATTGAAATTATTTTAAATAATGGAAAAAATTTGATTTCTCCAAAATTCACACAATTTCTTAGTAAATTTAGAGTGAAACATTTTACTTCTTCTACCTATTATCTGTAAGGAAATGGGCAAGATGAGTCCACAAATAAAAACTTGGTCAATATTTTAAGAAATATTATAGATGATATACCCTCTCAGTGGCACACAATACTCACATACACACTTTGGGCAGAACATGCCACTACAAAATTTAGCACTGGTCATACTCCATTCCAACTTTTATATGTCCAGGAAGTTATTATGCCTGTAAGACTTGAAATTACTTCTCTTCGATTAGCATTAATGGTTGAAGAATTGAATACAACAACAATTTCTCAGAGAATAACACACACACACAAACGTTCATGTGATGACTACGTTCATGTGATGACAATTGAATACAACACACACACACACACGCGCGCGCGCGCACACACACACACACACACACACACACACACACACACACACACATATATGTGAGGAGGTATTACACTTATATAGGAAAAGGTGGCATGATGCAATATAAAGGTTTGAAGTTTCAATTCATGTTACTTATGGTATAATATACGATCTCAAGGTTGATATTATATTGTGTTGGCTACCGTTTAAGCTTTACATTCAATGCTCAAATTAGAATATATGTATCCATTGCATCAATGATTTGTTTTAAATGTGGTTTTAATTGAGGTTAAAGTGATAATGCCTGATGTAAATCTTTGAGTCACACACACACACACACACACACACACACACACACACACACACACACACACACACATTAAATTTCACAAGGCATTCAATGGTAAACTCCATATTTGAGTTTGAGTAGTGGAACTGGAGAGTGACTTCAAAATTCACTTTGTAAGTCCATTTTGTATTGTAATTTGACAATTTTAGATTATGAGAAGCAATTTCATTGTTTGAAGGAAATTCAAAGATGCATGTCATCAATATTGTATAATTTGAGTTCTTTTATTCTATTGTGTTGTCTTACAACTCTTCAAATTAATCACCATTTTATAACATTTTGGATAAGAAGCACAACATCATTTTTCAGCAAATCACCTCAATACGATCAAGAATTATTTTGAATCAATTTAGATGCTAAAATTAGTTTTTAAATATTATAATTGGTATCTAATGATTTTTGGATCACCCATGAGGAGGGTTTCCTTGATCCCGAGTCCACCACAGTGGGGCACACACCTTGTCTTAGGTCACCAATTCCTACTAGTTTTCCTTGGCGACCCTTTGTTAGGATTTTTAGAAAGTTAGGAGTTAGTTAGTATCAACTTGGTCTAATGTGTTTTTAGGTAAAAGTGTCTTTCTTAATGTGTTTATTTAGTACATATTTGAAGTTGACGGTCATGACATGTTCTAGATATAGAGTGATCTGATGGCTCATATTCTCGTCGATCTTAATGGCTACATTGATTCGTGACTTAACACCCAATTGGTCCATGATATATATTTAAAGATCATCGAGGATCATTTGTTGATGATCGATTGTCAGAAACTCTCTTGAAAAATAATTGTCTTTTCCATTAATATATTGCCTCAAGTGGCCACATTGGTTGGGGCGATGTACTATTTCCCTCTTCATGTTTTTAACCATGTAAAATAATTTGTTTGTTAATCTTTGATTTGGTTTTATAAGTGGTTACTGAAGGTGATCCAGATTATTTTGAGGATGAAATGAAGGAAGAGATATAACAATGAAACATACAGAGAGATATTGCAATAAACTCAGAGATACAATAATGCATAATTTTTATTAATGAGAGAAATGTACCGAAACTGTAAAGTTACAGAGTTAATGACTTGCTAGAATGGTGGAAACTTATCTTTGAGAAGAGATGTGATGACTACGTTCATTTGCAAGAATATGATGATGTTTAAAATGAGGCTCCAAAGTCCTTTTTAACATAAAGAAAATCCAAAACCCTAACCCCGAAAGATGAAACACCAAACTGTTTGTGGGCCCCGATGGGGGTAGTTGATACGTCAACTTCCCGAGGGTGTAACTTTTGCATGTGATCTCCATTTGGGGCATTCAATACCTCATTGGAAAGGTACATACGAGAAATACAACTTATTCAAGGGGTTAGGGCATATTGCAAATAACTACTGCCCCCGAAAACTCCAAAAAAGGTATTTTAGGGTCTCAAAATGGCCCCAGAAGTTTGGGACTCGAAAAACTAAAAAAAAATACCAAAATAGAAAACTATTCTTTGAGTGAGAAGAATAGGTGGGTGGCCACCGATATCTATCGGGATCATTCATTACCCCTTAGAAAGCAATGTGCTCCATTGCATCAATTTCCCATGGAAAATGGGGAAGCTTTTGTTGAACTTTGGTGAGTTACTTCCCTTGTTGCAAAAGTTGTCTTGCTTAGCTCGTTGAAGGCTGTCATGAACCTGTTGTTGGAGGGGTTGGATCCATTCAAATAATCTAGATTCATCATATGCCCGAGTGTGGGAGGACTATGTCGGTGAAGATGTGACATGAAGAGTATGAAGGGATCTATTATAAGTTTGTTTGTTTGGGCAGTGTGGAGGCACCCTCGTAGGTGTAGTAAGGATATATTTCTTCTCTTTACAATATTGTCGATCTAGTTCTGCTCGATAGAAAGATATTGAGCTAAGCCTACAGTGGTTGCAATGTCCTTTTTTTTTACCTTCTTATCAGATTGTGAAGAGACTAAACTTTTTAGTATGAGAGATTACTTTTTGTTCGACAACACAGGTATTCCAACAGAGGACGAACACCTTCAGTAACCACTCACATAACCAGATCAAAGATCAACACACCGATGTTT
>ML824468.1:31028-45010 GCA_009831015.1 Picea engelmannii | reverse complement strand
GTCAGATCACTCTATGTCGGGAACATATCGTGACCGTCGGATTTCCTAACTACAAATGCATACTAATGCATACTAAAGAAACACACTTTTACCTAACGACATATTAGACCAAGTAGATCTTAACTAACTCCTAAGTGTCTAAATATCCTAACACTTTTCGGCCCTGTTTTTTCGGGACATTAGTCGGATATACCTCTGGTATCTTGTAGAGATGACCCCTCATAGTAACAATGACACTATGGGGTCGAGACTCATAAAAAACATGACGCTTCCACATATATGATTGACCTAACAAAACATCACATACTTCCAGTCGGGCAACATTACACACTACGTCATCCTTGAAAGGCTTGATGTCGTAGAACAACCAAAACTGTTGGCTGACACGAAGATATCGACCCTAACGAAGCCTCCCTATGTTGTATGGTTGTAGGTGTGGTGTTTTCCGCAAATCCATCTGCTTGATGACCTATGATGAGATTAGGTTGTTTTTTCTTTCGCTGTCAACAATAAAATGTAGTGGGGTCCCCTTCACCCACATGTGTGAATGGAAGAGGTTCTCCCCCTCCTCAGGATCCTCTAAATCTTTTGGTTGGATGGTTGCGGTCGTGAAAATAGCAGTTGGTTCTGCATCAATGATCTGTCTCCTTTTATTATTTTCTGCATCAGAGTTTGAGTCAGGGCTCAACTCTATTTCTTTGAGCTCAACTACCAATGAATGTTTCGAGCGACATTCATCGGTGTTGTTCCAAGGGATTTTGTGGAAGTCACACCACTTCTCAGTGTCCTTCTTTGTCTTCCCATTTCTATTCTTTCCCCGTGGCTTGGACTGGTTGTCTTGAGGTTAGCTATTCTGTGAATTAGGGTTGCCTTTACCATACTTTGGTTGTTGCGAATTTGCAGTTCCAAATTCCCACTTGTTTTGCTGCTTAAAGTTATGCTGGATTTTGACAGCATATCGATAAGCGACTCGTAGTGATGAGATGTCCCGAAACTCCATTTTGGTTTGGATGTACCTATGTAGAGCCCTGTGGTATTTTAGAACCGGATGTCGCTCGAAGTATTTGATACCTAGCTTGGTGCGCAAGGTATGGAAGGTATTTGTGAACTCCAACACTATTTGCCTCCTCTCTTGATGTAGTGTGGCCCATCTCATGTACTAGTCATCATATTTTCCCACAGGGTAATATTTCTCCTTGACCGCATCCATAAAAAATCCCAAGTGGGCTCGACCCCAAATATTCCATACTCCTTTGTGGAATTTTTCTTCCAGTAAGTTTCCCACCAATGTTTGACATTGGGTACAACCTTAAGGAGTGCAAAGGTGATCTTTTTTTTGTCGGAAAAATTGTGGACAAAGAAATAACCTTCTGGCAGATTTAACCACTTTTCCAAAGAATCTGCATCGATCTGACCTTCAAATATGGGAATATCAAAATTAACTTGTACCTTTAATAGGGTAGCATCTCCAAAGTGACTGTTTGAGGAAGACACACCTTCTATTGTCGGTAATCGTTGAAGGATTTGAGTAAAATTCTCCAACATCTCATTCCTCTGTTGTGCGAGGGCTTCCAAAAAAAACAACTTGATGGGATATTCTACTCCCTCGTCTCTCTTTTCTTCCGCCATGGGAGGCCACTTGGGATTGAGAGAGTGGTTGTCCTCAAGGGAAACTAGCTCGAGACCCAAATCTCTATACCCTAACCTCGTCGAGGACATGCACTAAGAAACAAAAAGGAGTAGCCTGCTATGATACCACTGATTTGAATTATTTTGAGAATGAAATGAAGGAAGATATATAACAATGAAATATACAGAGATATTGCAATAAAAACAAAGATACAATAATACACAATTTTTATTAATGAGAGAAATGTACATAAACTGTAAACTTATAGAGTGGATGACTTGTAAGAATGGTGGCTGTTTATCTCTAAAAAGAGATGTGATGGATATGCTTATTCACAAGAAGATGATTATGTTTACAATGAGTCTCCAAAGGCCTTTTTAACATGAATAAAATCCAAAACCCTAACCCAGGAAGATGAAACGCCAAAAGGTTTGCAGGCCCTGATGGAGGTAGTTGATACACCAACTTCCCAAGGGCGTAACTTTTGCACACGATATTTGTTTCGACTATTCGATACCTTTTTGAAAAGGTATATATGATAAGTAGGAAACCCATTCCCCCCCCCCCCAAAGTCCAAAAAGACATCATTTAGGGCCTCAAAATGGCCCTGGAAGTTTAGGACTAGAAAAATTGTAAAAAACTACCAAAACGGAAAATTGTTCTTTGAGCCAACAAAATAGGTGGGTGGCCACCGATATCCGTTTGGATCATTACTCCCCCCTTAGGAAGAAATGGTCCCCATTGCATTAAGTTCCCATGGAAAATGCGAAAGATTTTTTTGAACATTGGTGAGTTGTTTGCCTTGTTGCAGAAGTTGACTTGCTTAGCTCATTGAAGGGTGTCATGAACCTATTGCTGGAGGGGTTGGATACGTTTAACAAATTTAGATGCATTGTCTTCCTGAATTTGGGAGGAATATGTTCATGAAGATGCATCATGAAGAGTATGAAGGGATATGTTATAAATTTTCTTGACTGGGCGGTGTGGAAGCACCCCCGTTGGTGTTGTAATAATATCTTTCTGATCTTATACAATCTTGTCGATCTGGTTTTGCTAGATAGAAGGATCTTGGGTTGAGGCTGCAGTGGTTGAAATGTCCTATTCACCTTCTGATCGGATTTTGAAGAGGCTAAACTTTGCAGTATGAGATATTACTTTGTGGCCCTATTTTTTCGAGACAATAGTCGGAGCTACCTCTCGTATCCTATAGAGATAACCCCTTAAAGTAAAAATGACACTACGAGGTCAAGACTCATAAACAACATGACGCTTTCACTTGTACGGTTGATATAATAGAACATCACATACTTCTAGTTGGGAAACATTACACACTACCTCATCCTTTAAGGGATTGATGTAGTAGGACAAGCGACATTGTTGCCTGACACAAAGATCTCGACCCTAGCGAAGCCACCCAATGTTGTATGGTTTTGGGTGTTGTGTTGTCAGTAAATCCAACTACTTGACGAACTCTTATGAGATTAGGTTCTTCTGGCTTCCTCTATCAACAATAAAATGCAGCGGGGTCCCCTTCAACCACATTTTTAAATGGAAGAGGCGCTCCCCCTCCTTAGGATCCTCTGGTTCTTCTGGTTGGATTGTTGTGGTCATGACAATAGAAGTTGGTTTTGCATCAATGATCTGTCTCCTTTTATTTATTTTTTCATCAGATTCAGAGTCAGGGCTCAACTCTGTTTCTTTGAGATCGAATACCAATGAATTTTTCAAGTGACATTCGTTGGTGTTGTTCAAAGGGATTTTGTGGAAGTCACACCACTTTCCAGTGTCCTTCTTTGTATTTCCGTTTCTCTTCTTTCCTGTGGCTTGGATTGGTTGTCTTGAGGTTGGTTATTCTTTGAATTAGGGTTGCCTTTACCATACTTTGGTTGTTGCGAATTTGTAGACCCAAATTCCCACTTGTTTTGGTGCTTGAATTTCTTCTCAAATTTGACAACATATCGATACACAACTCCCAGTGATGAGATGTAAAAAAAATCCATTTTGGTTTGGATGTACCTATGTAGAGCCCCGTTGTAATTTAGAACCAGATCTCGCTCGAAGTATTTGATACCCAGCTTGGTGCACAAGGTATGTAAGGTATTTGTGAACTCCGACACTATTTGGCCCCTCTCTTGATGCAACATAGTCCATCTCATGTATTGGTCATTGTAATTTCCCACAGGGTAATATTGCTCCTTGATTGCATCCATAAAAAAAACCCAAGTGGGCTCAAATGCAAATATTCCAGACTCCTTTTTGGAATTTTTCTCCCAGTAAGTTTCCCACCAATGTTTGATATGGGGGAGAGACATAAGGAGCACACAGGTGATATTTTCTCTGTCAGAAAAATTGTGGACAAAGAAATAACCTTCTAGCAGATTTAACCACTTTTCCAAAGCATCTGCATCGATCTAACCTTTAAATATGGGAATATCTATATTAACTTGTACCTTGAATGGGGAAGCATCTCTAAAGCGACTACTTGATGAATACATGCATGTTATTGTCAACATTCATTGAAGGATTTGGGCAATATTCTCCAACATCTAGTTCCTCTGTTGCACTAGAGACAACTTGATGGGATTGTATGCTCCCTCATCTCTCTTTTCTTCTGCCATAGGAGGCTTCTTTGTCTTGCGAGATCTGTTTTCCTCAAGGGAAACTAGCTCAAGACCCAACTCTCTATACATTGACCTAGTTGGGGACTTGCACTAAGAAATGAAAAGTGGTAGACTGCTCTGATACCACTGATCCAGATTATTTTCAGAACAAAATGAAGGTAGAGATATAACAATGAAATATATAAAGAGATTTCAATAAACACAAAGATACAGTAATGCACAATTTTTATTAATGAGAGAAATGTACACAAACTATAAAATTACAGAGTGAATGACTCGCTAGAATGGTGGCAACTTATCTTTGAGAAGAGATGTGATGGATATGCTCATTTGCAAGAAGATGACGATGTTTACAATGAGGCTCCAAAGGCATTTTTAACATAAAGAAAATCCAAAACCCTAATCCCAAAGGATGAAACACCAAAAGGTTTGTGGGCCACGATGGGGGTATTTGATACGTTAACTTCCCGAGGGTGTAACATTTGCATACGATCTCCATTTGTGGTTTTCCTTACCTCGTCAGAAAGGTCCATATGAGAAGTACAAATTTTTTTAGGGGTTAGAGAATGTCATTCTCCATCAATGCCCCCCCAAAAGTCCAAAAACACTTCATTTAGGGCCTCAAAATGTGCCCAGAAGTTTGAGAGCCGAAAAATTATAAAAAACTTCCAAAATGGAAAACTGTTCTTTGAGTCAGTGGAATAGGTGGGTGGCCACCAATATCCGTCTGAATCAGAAGGTGTTTGTCCTATGTTGGAATACCTTGTTTTGTCGAACATGGTTCAGAGTGCTTCTTTCAGTTAGAAACATTTTTCGTCTCACTCGAAAAAGGTTTATGTTTTCCCAAGTTACGACCATTTTAGTTAGATCTGGAGGTCTAAAGCCTGAATACGTGATTTTAAATAAAATAAAATTAAAGAGTTAATATTTCGGTTTTCATTTTTACAAAGTTAATATTTCAGTGTTATGTTTTTATTTTCAGGTTGCTACTCTTTCTGGCCTATGTATGCTCTTTGTCATGCGCTATGTGTGATATCGACAAATCAAAAATATAATAGAAAGTGTTTTCTTCTCTGTGTATTCTCTTTTCTATTTTCTTTGTGTGATCTAAACAAATAAAAAACATAGAGAAAGTTTACATTTTCGGGGTAAGCCAACCAAGATATAACCCCATTTGTTGTTGAGATTAATTTTTTTTTCAAAACATTTCGCTTGTGTTTGTATGAGCACACAGAAACAAAAGTTTTTGGGGGTAAGAACACACTTTGAGGTATAGTTTCAACAACACCCCCATCCTCCTCTACAATTATAATGTGTTTTGTGCTAGTTCACTTGGTTGAAAGTTTCTTTATGTAAAATAAGTCTTGAGTTCAAGTTGCTTTTTTAAGTTACTTTTTGAAAAAGTTCATGCATTCATTTTAAAGTGAATTTCACTTAAATTATAAAAGTGATTCACTATAAGTAGAGTTAATATTTCTTTCTTAGTTATCTTTTGTATGAAACTTTAATTTACAAAGTACCTTCATTGTAAAAGTGATTCTCATTTATTTTATAAAAGTGGGTGACTTTATAAAGTAACTTAGTTCTGAAAGTGAGATTAGATGAAAATTTAGAGAATGAAGAGAATTTTGTGCATCCATCACTGCGTGGTAAACTTTTACTTGCCACATGGCACCTTGGTCATCATTTATTATTCTTTTCAAATGGGCATAACTTTCACATCCGAAGTTTGTTTTTAATGCCATTTTTTTAAACAATCTATTTTGTCAAGAGCTTTCCATCGATACCATCAGTTTCAACTTTTAAATCCATATTCTTTGAATAATTTAATATGACTTATCCAAATGATATTTTGATTACCGATACCAACTACTTCTCATGGAAATCCCATATGGAGGGTGTACTGAGAAGTAAAGGATTGTATTAGATTACCTTGGGAAAAGAAGAAGCCCCACTCATGATGGAATAAAATCCAAATGCGATAATAAACATATGGTGACCATACTTCCTCTTGTTTCTTGCAGAGATAATGTTTGTGTCTGTTGTGTTCTCGCAAAACATCATTGGGATAGTTTTTGAAAAATGTGCCTCTTGACATGCCTTAACCCCTTTGGATCTTGTTCACAATTATTTGTGTGGTTTTCTTTCTTCTCCTTTCTTTGGGTGCAAGTACTTCTTAATTTTCATTGATGAATTCTCTAGATGCACTTTAGGTTTACTTCTTAAAACTTATGAATGATGTTTTTAAAAAGTTTTTCACCTACAATGCCCTTATAGAAAAACAATCTTGACATCAAATCCAAAATTTAAGAATGGATAATGGAGATGAATATATGAACAAAAAATTTACAAGTTGTTACACTAAACAGGGCATTCAAATGAAACACACTATTCCATATACACCACAACAAAATGGTGTCGCTGAGAGAAAGAATCACACATTAAAAGAAACAACTAATTGTATGATCCAATCTAAGGTATTAAGTCTTCATTATTGGGTGGAAGACATCAACTGTAAAAATTACATAATAAGTCATACTCCCACAAAGGATTTAAAAAACATAACATTGGAAGAAGCATGGACTAAAATTAAGTCAAATGTAAGCCACTTCCGTGTATTTGGTAGTGTAGCATGGTCTCACATTCTTAATGAGAAAAGAAAAGAATTGCAGCCTAAAAGTGAGAAGTGCATTTTGGTTGGATATTATGAATATGTTAAAGGTTATAGACTTCTTTAACTACATTCGAATGAAATTATTATTAGAATAGATGTTAAATTTGATGAAAATCTCTTGCCCTGCGAGCCTAATTCGACATTTGTGCCATCTTAGGCCTGCAATCCATCTTTGACATTTGTGTCATCTTATGTTCCTATTCTGGTTTGTTCTTCAGACGATGAAAATGAGGATGAAAATACACCTCCACCTTCTCACCTTCCTCTATATAGTTCATTGAACATGAACCTGCACCAATACTACCACTTCCTAGATGTGTTGGTTCAACTCAAGGAGCAACTGGTGATATTTCCAGTGATCCTAAAGATCAACGTCAAACATGTTCAAAATTTCAGCGAGCCTCTTCTCTTTTAGTTCAAATTCTAGAGACTCATGATCCATAACCATTTGCAGAAGCTTTAGGCCATTTAGATTGGGACACATCAATGATTGAAGAATATTATTCCTTAATGCCAAGTGATACTTGGGATCTTGTACCTCTTCTTAAAGGAAGAAAACGTTTTAGATGTAAATTGGTGTATAGAATTAAGTATGCATAATATTGAAGTGTTGAAAGAAACAAGGCTTGGTTAGTTGAAAAATGATTCTCTCAAGTTAAAGGCATTGACTATACTGGAAATTGTTTCCCATAGCCAAAATAAATTCCATATTCCTTGTTCTATCCCTTGCTTCCTCACATAAATGGAAGGTTCATCAAATGGATGTTAAATATACCTTCTAGCATGGGGAGTTTAAAGAAGAAATATACATGGAACAACCTTCTAGTTATATCTAGAATGAATCCATCCTTGTTTGCTACCTTAGTAACTCTCTTTATAGTCTTAAGCAATTCTCCTCGATTTTGGTATGCTAAAATGGACAAGTTTCTTCTTGATACTGACTTTTCTAGATTTCATTTTGATCTTGATGTCTATACTAAGAAGACATATCATAATACTTTTTCTTTATGTTTATGACCTTATCCTCATTGGTAGTGACCCTAAACTTTTAACCCATGTGAAATCTGGCTTTAAAAAGAAATTTGCCATGTCAAAACTAGGATGTTTGCATTATTTCCTTGGCCTCCAAGTATTGCAAACCAAGGAAGGAATTTTTATTTCCCGATCTGATTATATTTGTGACCTTCTTGGCCACTTTCACATGGATGATTCTAAACCAACATCTTCTCCCTTCCAATGTAGAGTCAAAATTGTTTCCACCTGTACTACTCTCGAAGTCGATGCCACTTATACCATAAGTTAGTTAATATCCTCTTATATTTGAATCATAGGCATCCTTTTATTTCCTTTGTTGTTGGTCTTGTTTCCAAATATATGAAAACACCTCATGAAAACCATTGGAAATAAATAAAATGATACTTTGATATGCTCGGGGTACAATTTAGCTTGGGATACATTAAAGCTCATGGGGATTCCTTTGTTGGTTTGTTTCATTGATTCAGATTGGGTCGGTGACCTTGATGATTGAAAGTCTACTGCAAGTTATGTTTTCAACATTGGTTATGGACCAATCACTTGGGATTGTAAGAAACAACAGGCTCCTGCTCTTTCCTCCACAAAAGAAGAGTACCGAGTAGCGGTTAATGAAAGTTAAGAAGCCTTGTGGCTTTGACAATTCCTTTCATAGTTTGCATTCTAGTAGCAACATCCGACCACCCTCTAGTGTGATAATTAGAGTGTGATCAATCTCACCAAATATTTAGTTAAACATCAATGCAACAAATACATCGAGCTACACATGCACTTCATCAGAAAGCTCATTCATGACCGTGTTAACAAAGTGCTCTTTTGCACTACAAAATATCAAGTTGAAAACATTTTCACAAAGTCTCTTACATAAGTGAAGTTTTCTAATCTTCAATCTATGTTACAAGTTCGGGGCACTGTCATTAAGGGGGGATAGGCTGTAATGCCTCCTTCCTTCTCTTATTGTGTCACCTTTCTAAATCCTTCAATCATATCCCAAGTTGTTTTTAAAGGGGGATGTTAGGATATTTAGACACTTAGGAGTTAGTTAATATCAACTTGGTCTAATGTGTTTTTAGGTAAAAGTGTGTTTTTTTAATATCCATTAGTAGTTATGTAATTTTATGGTCATGATATGTTCTAGATATAGAGTGATCTCACAACTTATATTCACAAGAAACTAAATACAAAGAGGTCGAAAAGACATTTTGACATAAAACATCAATGATAAAACCATAAACATCCAAAAACCTAACCCTAGAAGATGAAACACTGAAAGGTTTGTGGGCCCTGATGTGGTTAGTTGATATGTCCACTTCCCGAGCGCATTACTTTTGCATATGATATTTGTTCGAGGCACTTGGTATCCTATTGGAAATGTCTAACCAAGAAGTATACATTCTGAATAACCAAGTACATGCCTTCAAATATTTATTGGGTATTACCATGTCAAAAAATGTCGTTTAGGGCCTCAAAACTACAAAAAAACTGCCAAGATGTGGAACTATTTTGAATTAGTGGAATAGGTGTGTGGCCACTAGTATCTACTTGGGTCAGTCCTCCCCCCTTAGGAAGAAATGTTCCCCATTTTGGTAAGTTCCTCTATCATATGGGGAAACTCTGTTGAATATAATTCATGGTGAGTCACTTTCCCTTGGGAAGAAGTTTCCCTATTTTGACGAACTATTAGAGTTGGATGGTCAGATGGTGAGTTCCCTTTGTATTGTTTTCCATGATGTAATTCACTGTATCCTACTCAATGTAGTCACGATTGAGTTATTTAGGGGACAAGTGTTTGGTCATGTTCGAAGTGTCTAGGAGATGTGGAAAATATGGTCGAAACATTTCCACATTAAATATGGGGTGCAAGCCAATGAAAAGGGAAATACTTAATTCAAAATCGTTCTCACCCACAACCTTGGAGATGGTTTAAATACCATATTGGAGTGCACGAAGCTTCTTATGGGGTCTTGGGAGGTGCTCATTTTGCAAATGCAACCATACCTTATCTTCCACCTGCAACTTGTGTGGTACCCAATGTTGACTATGGCGATGCTTGTACTTGGTGTTGGATTTCTGCAAAATATCTTGAACCTATTGGATGTGTTGGATTCGTTCAACAAATTTGGTTTCTTCACTAGCCTCAATCTAAGCATGGGAGGACTATTCCTGTGGAGCTACAATGGACAGAACTACATCCATGGGGGCCATTGGATGGAAATATAAGCACACCTGAAAGTGGCTATGACTATTAGATCTATGGAGGGATTTGTTGTAGTTATGCTGGACATAAAGAAATTTATCATACCATGTGTGTGGATGTTTGGAGTTATACATCCCCAAGATATGAAAAGTCATCACGTTGACTACTTATGTTTGTCCAACAAACTATGGGTGGAAGACAATCGATTTGGTTAGCTTGGTGTCCATCATCGACCATAGGCTAGATCAGAAAGTACTCAAGAACCTACTATATTGATATGAAATAATGGTCCATGGGAGCCCAAAATGAACCCAAACATGCTCAAAGAAAAACTCAGTAGCCTCGATTATGATGCTCTTCTTGCAGGGTGCCAAAACTGTCATCTTATAGAATCGATCAACAACCATGAAAACATAGTCATTACCATGCTTGGTTCAAGGTAGAACAAACATGTTATCCATGGAGATGGATTTCCAAGGACTCCCAGGAGTAGGAAAAGGGGTGTATAGCCCTTGTTTATTAATGGCGGGTTTGACAATGGTGCAGGCAATGCAAGATGTGATATACTTGGTCACATCTTGCCAGATATTTGACTAATAAAATGGATTTTGTAGTACCACCACTATTGTTTCCATGAAAAAATGTCATGTTGCCTGACTATAATGAGCTTCCCAAATTATCTTTTCATGCTCACTTGAGGGAAAACATATATGTCTCAAATGGAATTATATTCCATCTTGGATATGAAAGTTTGGAACCAATTTTCCTGCACTTAATGTCTGATAGGTAGCAATGAAGTTAGAGTCATTGTTGTATAATTGTAGCCACCCAGAGGTCTCATTCCCATAGGAGTTGTGAACTATGGTTAGCGCAACAACCGGGGGTTGACTGAGGTATTTTGCAACATGGTTGATGCTTCCCTTATTGTACTTGATGTTCAAGTGGAATTGTTGCAAGTACGTGGACCAATTCTGATGGTGGCCATTCTGTAACTTTCCTTATGTTTGCATAAATTACAGAGGCTTGTCATCAATGTGGATGATCATTTCCTTTCCCATAATGTAATGCTTCCAATGTCGCATGCCTGCACAATGGAGTACATCTCTTTGTTGCAGGTGGGGAATCTACTAATAACATCAAATGTTGTTTCACTATGATAGGCCACCATATTGCCATGGTGAGTGAGGACTACACTGATGGTTTGAAGCATTTTTCTCAATATCGAATGATTGTTGTAGGGCTAGTAGAATAAGGAATAGTGTTTATTAGAGGAAAAACTTCAAATCCTCAAATAATTTTTGTTGTGCCACAACCCAAAGAAAATTGGTCTTGGCTCCAACCTTGGTCACCTGGATTAGGTCCTAAGTGATATGAGAGAACCCCAACACAAACTTGTGGTAGAAGTTGATGAGGCTCAAGAAGCTATGGATCTCGGTTAGTGTCTTCAGGGCCAAACAATCGCAAATGACTTGGATCTTGGTTGGATCCAGATGCATACCTTTCTCATCCATGATGTATCCCATATGTTGAATTATTTGCATGCCAAAGGAACATTTCTTGAAATTGGCATATAAATTGTGTTGTCGCAGGGTACCCAATACTTGTTGAATATATTTCAAATGTTCTTCCGAGGTTTTGATAAAGACGAGGATGTCATCTAGATATACGATCAGAAAGGAGTTTTTGAATGGCTGCAATATATCATCCATCATATGCATGAATGTGGTTGAGGCATTAGTTAATCCAAAAGGCTTGACTAACTACTCAAATGGACCTTGTTTAGGCTTGAAGGTTGTCTTCCATACATCGGTTTTCTCAATCTGGACCTAGTGGTAGCTTGACTTCAGATCAATCTTATTGAAATTATTTTAGCCCTTGACTTGATCTAGAAGATACTCAATTTGGGGGATTGGGTATCAATTATTTTCTGTGATATTTTTCAAGTCTCTATAATAATTACAAAGTTGCCATGTCTCGTCCTTCTTCTGTACCAGGACAATTGGGCTCCCACAAGGTGAGGATCTTGGTATATTGTGGCTTTTATAATTATCTCTTAGATTTGGCATTTGATTTCTTTATTTTCCATTATAGAGGACCTATATACATGTTCGTTGGGAAGATGAGCACTGGGTATCAAATCAATTAAGTAATTTATGTGACAGTGCAAGGGAACCCCGGTTGGTGAGGCAAAGATGTCTTTGTGTTCTTCTAATATGTTTTTCACCTGCTTCCGTGTCATATAGAGACCTTGTGCAAAGGTTTTGGCAGTTGCAGTGATCTTTCATTTCCCTTGTGACAGAACCATGAAGATGATAAATCTCCCAATCTCAAATATCACCTTTTTGCAATCTCAAAGACTAAAGACCATAGTAATTTGGACTACCTCTAGTACACTGCAGAATTGACCTCTTAAAGTAATAATGACACTGTGGGGCCTAGATTCATAAATAACATGACACTTCCACATATATGGTTTTCCTAAAAAAGTATCACAAACTTCAAGTGGTGAAACATCACACAATACTTCATCTATGAAGGTCTTGATGCCGTAGTGTAGGCGACATTGCTGACTAACGTGGATGTGTCCCTAGCCAAGCCAACTGATGGTGTATGGATGAGGGTGTCGCGTCATTGTTAGGTTCAACCACTTAATGAATTTTGTTGAGATTAGGTTCTTCTGGTTCCCAATTTCAACAACGAAATGGAGTGTAGTCCCCTTCACCCACATCTGTGAGTGGAAGAGGCACTGACCCTCTTCGGGCTTCTCTGGTTCTTCTAGCTCGACCTTTATGGTAGTGATGATGACATTGGGTTCCACACCAATGATCTGTTTTACCCTATCTTGTTCTGAATCAGACTCTGAGCCAACATCTGACTATGAGGCTTACATATCCTCCACCAATGACTATTTGGAGTGACATTCATCAGTGTTGTGCTAAGGGATTTTGTGGAACTCGCACAACTTTCCAGTGTTCTTATTCAACTTCTTGTTACCCTTCTTTGCTTGTGGCTTGGTTTGATTGTCTTGGGGCTAGCCATCCTTGCTCTGCCATTTATTCCGAGAGTTAGGACCACCTTTACCGTTATTCTACTCTGATGGGTTTACAAAACTAAAATCTCACTTATTCTTTAGCTTAAATGTTTTCTTGATCTTGACAACATATTGGTAAGAGACTCCCAGTGAGATGATATCCAAAAACGCCATATCTGTTTGGATGTATCTATGTAGGCCATTACGATACATCAAAACCAGGTTCCCTTCAGAGTATTTAATAACCAAATTTGTGTGCAATTTATGGAAGATGTTGGTGTCCGACACCATCTGGTCTCTCTCCTGATGCCGAGTTGTCCATATCGTGTACTATTTATTGTAGTTTCCAACATGGTAGTATTGCTCCTTAAGGGCATCAAAAAAATCCACCCAAGTGGATTTTGACCCAAAAATTGCAAACTAATCTCTGACATGTTGCTCACAATAATTTTCCCACCAATGTCTAACATGGGGAAGAGTTTTGAGGAGCACGAAGGTGGATTTTTCACAATTGGAAATTTTTTGGATAGACAAATAACCCTCTAGTAGACTTAACCACTTTTTCAAAGCGTCGACATCTATATAGCCTTCAAATAAAGGAATATCAAAGTTATGTTGTACCTTTATAGGCATCGCACCTTCGAAGCGATTGCTGGTTGAAGGCATTGTGGTTTATGTTGGAAATAGTTGAATGATTTGGGTGAAAATATCCATCATCTCGTTCCTCTCTTAGGTGACGGTTGTGGAGCCTAATTATCTTCTTGATTAAGAGGGCTTATTTCAGCCTCGTTTGGACC
>ML824468.1:0-30926 GCA_009831015.1 Picea engelmannii | reverse complement strand
CCACCCCCGAAGAGAAAATTTTGGAAAAATTGCCTTTTAAAATATTTTAATTTCGTAGTCAATATAGATTGTACATTTTAAGGTCACATATATGATGGTAGAAGTTATGTTAAGGTTTTTTTCCTTAGAATGCAACCCTCTTTTATGAGGGAATTGTATTGCGACTGTGTATGTGAGTGAATATATTATTCTCAAAGAGGATACTATGAGAGAAAGAAGATGAATTTACAACGTGTATGTTGTAGGTTTTATCCCTTCATTTGCTGGGTAATAATAAATGAAGGAGATAACAATATATGTGGGGGACGTATCCCACACTTAGTGAACCATGTGTATATGTGTCTGTATTTATTGTGTATCTTATGTGTTTTATTTCTGTATCTGTGTTTTATTTTATTGCTTTGCGATCCTGTTTTTATAAAAAGGGATTCCCCAAGTATTAGTTTGATAGGATATACTATTCCATCATATCTCTTTTCTTCTACCATCAGAGGTCATATGGGTCGGTGAGAGCAGTTGTCTTCAAATGAAACTAGCTTGAGACCAAACTCTCTATACCCTGACCTCATTGGGGACATGTAGTAAGAAACGAAAAGGACAAAAGTAACCCGATACCACTAATCCAGATTATATTGAGAATGAAATGAAGGAAGAGATATAACAAGGAAACACATAGAGATATTATAAGAAACATGATAATACAATTAACTTAGATTCTATTAACGAATGGAATATAAAAGACAATAAAATACAAAGCACACAAATGAGCTAGAATGGTGGTAGCTTATCCATGAAGAGAGAGATGTGTCAGATACTCTCATTCGGAAGAAGTTGATTACAAAGAGTCTGAATGAATTTTAACATAAAATATCAATGAAAAACCCTAAACATACAAAAACCTAACCCTAGAAGATGAAACGCTAAAAGGTTTGTGGGCCATGATGTGGTTAGTTGATACATCAACTTCCTCGAGGAGTTACTTTTGCATACGATCTCTACTTGGGGTGCTTGGTAAAACATTGTAAAGGTCTGTTGGGACATCAAGTGTTGATGGCTCATCAGACATCTCTTGGGTTCATTCAGTCGAGAGGTTGACCCTCATATGGATACAATCAATTGGGCGATCAACCAACACACCATAATAGTTGGTCGAGTAATCAACATGCCTATTGGTGATACAGTTGACCAAAAATATAATATAGTCGAGTGGTGTATGGACTAGCTCAACAATCAGCTACGAGTTGGATGGATAGTCGACCGAGTCGAGTCTTGTCGAGGTGATGTTTTAGAGAGGATTTTATGGAGTCAACTCCAATCACCTACAGTTATACGTGGGCAAGATTTTCCGGATTCTATGAGAGTCAGTTAGATATGGAGACTATAAAAGAGGACCCTTTGATTCATTATCAATATGATGAATGTGAATTGAGATTGAAAAATATATCATGGATATCAAGATGTGCAATATTCACTGTGGTGTTTTGATCATAGTATGATGTGCTTAAATGATGTAATGGTGTCATTAGATGCCTCCTCTATTCTTAATTTTTTTTCCCTTCTTTGATTATCTATAGTACTGTGTTATTTGTTTGATTTTGTGTTCCACCTTATTCCCCAACATGGTATCAGAGTCGATAGTTTAAACCTTGCTCTGTTATTTACAAACCTTGCTGAGTCGGATCCATTGTGTGATTAAGTCTAGGTCGATGGTTTGTCGATAAGAAATTATTGAAGTAGAATAGTTTGTCTAGATATAAAAGATGGCTTCGAAGATTGATCTGATTATTATGAACTGATCAAATTATGCAGTATGGGATCTAGATATGGAAACCCTATTGAAGAGTAAGGGATTGTGGAAGTATACCAAGGTTGCAATTTCAGATCCAACAAATTCTCCTACAAAATTTGTTGTTGATGGGACGAAGGATGAGGGTGTAGGGGTCATCATGACCTACATCTCATGGGAAATTTGATTTCACCTCAGTGGAATCAACTATCCTCATCTGGTCTGGAAGAAGTTGAAGACCTTGTTTTCCGAATCGACAAGAGCCACGTCATGCAATTGGAGAAAGAGTTGATCTCTCTTTATCCTCATTCCTTTGAGAGAATGGAGGACTATTTGGCACGTGTCAAGGAACTCCAATTGAAATTAGGTGAATGCAAAGAGAACTAGAAGAAGAAGGATGGAAAACTCATCGATTTGGTCCTAATGGATTTCATAACACCATTTGACATGTTCGTTTCAACCTTCTGCACCAAATGGAAAACATGCAAGGAAGATGGTATGAATTAATCCTTTGAAGTTTTCTGTGAACTTTTGATTATTGATCAACATAGATTGCTTGAAGATGGAAAGCTTAGTAGTAAACACCAAGCCCACTTGCTCAAAGGTAAGGGAAATATGGATTACAGGAATAAAATGCAGTATGATGATTATGCACAGAAACCTGCATATCATGATCAAGGACCCTAGAGACAACCCGAGCGAAGTCAAAAGAAAATGACATGTCAATACTGTGGAAAGACTAGACATGTCGATAAGAAATTCTTTAAGAAGCAAGATGATTTAGAGGAGAATGTTAAAATACTTGAAGGAGATGTGTCGATTGTTTACTGACCCACTGATAATTTCACCTTCCAAGTCAGGACCTCTCAGGCCTTGATGTCTCATACTATGTATAATGAATGGGTTTTCGACTTTGGGTGCACTCATCATATGGAGAAATATGCCACTTTATTCATGATACTAAATAAAGATAAGGAGAGTAGAATCTACGATGTTGATGATTTTGCATTTGATGTTGCTGGTCAAGGTTATGTAGCTTGTTGACATGGTAAAACTCTCAACTTCTATGATGTGCCAAATCTTAGTGACAATCTATTGTTTATTGCTTAGTTGACTAAGACTCGTAAGATTGTGGAATTTTGGCCATATTGGTTCAATGTTTGGGATCTAAAGAAAGGGAATTCGATTGTCATTGATGAGACTTTCGACCCGACGAACAATTTATACAAGTTCCATGACTTGACTCAACCTAAATTTGAACCGACTGCACTTATTTCTCATGTTGATTAGAAAAGTTGAATTTGGCATGAACGACTCAAACATATGGATTTCTGAAGTCTGTAGGCACTGGAAACTCATAACATGGTTGTTGGTTTGCTGAGGATATTTCCCCTTGAAGGTGTATGTAAGCGTTGTGTACTTGGGAAGAATCACAGGTACCATTCGACTCTGGAAAAGCATGGCGAGATTAAAACCTACTAGAACTGGTTCACAGTGATGTCTGCTCTATCAAATTAGTTTCTCTAACATATGTAAGGTACATTTTGACTTTCATTGATGATTTCCCTTATTTCACATGGGTCTTTTCCTCGAAGAATAAAAGAAATTCAAAGAATTTTGGGCCTTTGGTGAAAAGAAATGTGGTCAACCCATCAAGTGCTTTAGATCAAACAATGGTGGTGAGTATTTCAATAAACCCTTTGAGGAATACCTACTTCGATATGGCATTAACTGGAAGCGATCGACTCCTCATAGAACTCAGCAGAATAGATTTGTAGATTGCAAGAGTTAAACGTTGGTTGAAATGGATAGATTTCTTCTGTAGGCTAAAGACCTACCTCCTCTCTTCTAGGGTGAAGTGGTGTATTGTGCCAATTATCTGCTCAATCACATCTCAACTTGATTTGTTCCTTCCATGAATCTAGTCGAATGATGATATGGGAAGAATCCTTTTGTTGTCCACCTCCATGTGTTTAGGTGTGTTTCTTGGTCCCACATTCCTGATGATTTGTGGAAGAATTTGGATGCCAAAATTCATGCTTTCATCATGATGGGATACACTGAAGCATCAAAATACTATAGACTATTTGATCCTGTCAAATGAAAAATTATTGTCCTATGTAATGTTTGGTTTGATGAGAAGTCTTATGGAGTCAAGTTGTTGAATTCCTCATTTGCATTGCTACATGATGATCCTTTCGATGTTGTCTCAGACACTTGTTCTTCTTATTTTCTCTTCAATTCTTCGACTTATCCATCAAACTTTCTTCCTATTTTGACTCAACCATCTCCTTATGAGTCGACTAGTCCGACATCTTTTGTTTCGATTGGTCTGTCGGCTGAAGACACTTTGACTTCTGATTGACCCGATGAAGTGAACCATGATTCACTTGTTTCTTATCTACCCCGATGGATTGTAAAGGCACCTAAATCCACTAGAGTTTATTCCAGATACATCCATTATAGATGACAAACTTGAAGTCAGAAGAAACATGCCAACGTTTCCTTGATCAATTGTGCCCTTGAAACCTACGACCCTGTTACCTACACATATGTCGAAGGATGACCAGATGGGAGTAGGAAATGAAGACTAAAATTAATTCTT
The DNA here is from genome assembly GCA_009831015.1 of Picea engelmannii. Lineage (NCBI taxonomy): Eukaryota > Viridiplantae > Streptophyta > Pinopsida > Pinales > Pinaceae > Picea > Picea engelmannii. The sequence continues at coordinate 26,535 of ML824468.1, read as the reverse complement.
TGTCGAAGAGTTAGACCTGGGACTTGGTTCCCCGACCACATGAAAATAACATTGTGAAGTATCGATGGGTCTACAAGACCAAATTTACCTCTGAAGGTATTTTTGAGCATCATAAATCACACTTCGTCGTGGGGGAATTTTCTCAATAAGAAGGCATTGACTACACTGAAACCTTTCCCCCCGTTGCAAAGAAGAACTCTGTTTGATTGCTTCTTTCACTTGCTACTCATTTTGAATGGGAGATCCATAATATCGATGTGAAGAGTGATTTCCTTCACGGAGACCTAACTGAAGAAATTTACATGGAACAACCACCTAGGTTTTTTACAAATTCCAATTTTGTATGTCGACTCAAGAAGTCACTTTATGATTTGAAACAGGCTCCCCAAGCCTGGTATGCTAATATGCACTGTTTATTTCTTCGACTTGGTTTCAAATGGTGTGAATATGATCACATATTGTATGTTTTCCACTCTAATGAAGAGACATTCATTGATGTTGTATATGTTAATAACTTCCTCATTAATGACAATAATAATTCTCTGCTCTTTAGATTGAAGAAACAACTTGTTGACTCCCTTGATATGATAGATCTCGACACTCTGTATTATTTTTTGGGTCTTCAAGTATTAGAAATGGGTGATTTTTTTTTCCTTTCTTATTATAAATATGTAATACATCTGTGACTTGTTTTAAGATGGTTGATTGAAAACCTTGTGCTACTTCTTTTCAGTTTGGAGTGAATCTTACTAAAACTTATCAAACACCTGATGTCGATGCTACACCTTATCAACAATTGGTTTGAAACCTTATTTATCATACTCATAGTTGAACTGATGTATCCTTTTTTTGTTAGTGTGGTTTCTCGGTTCATGCAATATCCGAGAGAAAACCATTGGAAGATAGTCAAACAAATTCTTCGCTATCTAAATGGCACCACTCATTTTGGTATCAAATATTGTTGTAGTTCAGATTCACTTGTTGGTTTCACCAACATCAACTGGGCTAGAGACGACAATGATCGGAAGTCCACTTCTGGGTATGTGTTTATCTATAGCACCATAAATTTGGTGTGGTCATGAAAGAAACATAAGCTAGTCTTCTTGTCAACTACAAAGGTAGAATATCATGGTGGAAGAATATCATGGTTTCGTTCAAGAAGGTACTGAGGTGGCATGGATTCACCAAGATTTGGGTGAACTTGGCCTTCGTGTTCATACCTCAACCACCATATACTGTGATAATTAAGTTCCATATACGTTGATGACAATCCTATTGTCACAGTCAGATGAAGCATGTCGATCTCCATGCTCACTACTTGAGAAAGTTAGTTCATGAGCATGTTGTTTCTCTTGAATATTGTTGCATCAAAGATCAAGTTGATGATATCTTCACCAAACCTTTAGTTGAAGTCATATTTATCAACATCCACACTTTGCTTGGGATTCAAGAAGCAACATTTATGGGGGGGTGTTCAAGTGATGTAATTTCACCTCCTAAAACTCCAGAGTTGTGTACTGATGGGAGGGTGTTGGGACATCAAGCATTCGATGTCTCATCACACATATTCTGGATTCAGTCGGTTGAGAGGTCAAACGTCATCTGAATACAATCGATCAGGAAATCAACCAACACACCATACGAGTCATTATGCATGTCGAAGATAGTCGGACGATGGATTGACTATCCCAACAATCAACTACGAGTTGGATAGATAGTTAGTCCGGTCGAGTCCTGTCGAGTCCACTTGACATAGTGGATTTTATGGAGTCAAATCTAACCACCGATAATTATATGTGGACAAGACCTTCCAGATTCTATGAGAGTCGGCTAGATCTTGAGAATATAAAAGAGGACCCTTTGGGTTATTATAAATACAATGAATGCGAATTAAGATTGCAAAATATATCATGCAGATCAAGATGTGCAATATGCATTGTGATGTTATGATCACAATACATTGTGCTTAAGTATTATAATGGTGTCTTTAGACACCTCCTCTGTTCTTCGACACCTCCTCTATCTTTAGATGCCTCCCCTTCTTTGATTATCTGCATTAATGTGTTCTTTGTTTTATGTTGTATTCCACCTTATTCTACAAAACGGTCTAGTAGAGAAGTAGACATTACAAATGACCCAATACATGCCTTCAACTATTTATTGGGCACTTCCAAGTCAAAAAATTGTACTTTAGGGGCTCAAAAAGGCCCTGAAAGTTTAGGGCCTCAAAATTGTAGAAAACCTGTGAAGATTTGGAACTATTATGAATAAGTGGAACAAGTGGGTGGCCACCAATATCCACCTGGATCACCATCCCCTTCCCCGAGCCACCTCATTGTTGATTTCTTCCTCCATAAAATGTTTTCTTGTTCTTTCATTTTATGAATTTCCATTTTTAGTTGCCTTTATTTTCTTCTATTCTCCTCAGAAAAACCATTTTGAATTATCTCTTTTTAGACATCTTCCAACTCTTCTCTTCAAATATATTTCGAAAGTCTTCCTTGTTCCATTTCTTGATCTATTTTTTAATATGGTTTAACCTTTATTGAACTTGATACATCTTCATCTCAAATAAGTCTGATCTTTCCCTTCACCAAGCTGCAATATTTGCTTAAAATTCAAGATGCTCCATCCAAAATTTATCAAGTCTTAATGGCTTAGACCTAGACGTTATCATGTCTTCCCATGAGAGAAAAATAGGTTAATGGTCATATCCATTAAATGAGAGTATGTATGCCGAAAACACTTGTTGGACATGGAACATTGTTTTCAAGACCAATAACATGTCTTTACATACAACAATATCGCTTTCGCCTCCTCTCTTAGTATTCCAAGTATACATTCCATTACTATATGGGATGTCTATGAGTCTAGACTGTCAATGAGGGTTTTTAAGGCTTCATTCTCCACATCCCTCCTCTCTTCTCTTCCAAGAAGTTTATCATGTTGAAATCACCCCCAATAATCCAAGGATGATATTTTAATATGGATCCTAAAAGATTAATAATGTCGAGAAATTCCCTCTTCATTGCTAGATTCAGTGGGTCATAAGCGTTCATGACGTAGCCCTGATCCAACATTTAGAGGACTTGGTACCTACTTGTGACGAGTCTAGAATATCTCAAATGAATATTTGTATTCAGGATCTCTGGGTCCCAAAGGATATGCAATCCCTTTGAGGTGCCATACGCTTCTAACATCGCTATTTCACATTTTTTTGAAATCTTTTGGACTATTCAAAGCATTTTATCTTTACAACAGTTTGTTTGATGAAGTAGCAAAATACTAGGTTTCTCTTGATTTACTCTCTTCTATAACATCTTATTCTCTTATGTAGCATAATAATGATGGATTGCGTATATATTTTAAAAGTACAACTATACCATATAGTTTGATCACCTATCTCATACAATTTTATTTCGTATTATTCATACTCTAAAAATAAAATGTAATTTTATCCACCACTATCGATAACTATATGGAATTTATTTTCATTTCCTTTTCATATTCAATGTTTTATATTTTTTAATAAAAGGAGTTGAAGATCCTCTACAATCATCTCAAGTACAAAATTCACATTACTCTTGTAGTTTTTCTTTCAATTCACTAAGATAAAATCAATAGCATAGTAGATTGACAACATAACAATCTATAGAGGTAGAATATGTAGACTTGTTATATAAACATTATAATTAGTTTCATCTTAAAGTTTTTCTTTATATTAACTATGATAAAATCGATAACCCAACAAATTGAAAAATAACAATATCGAGAGCAACAAAACTGCAAGTACGTGTTAATGTTAATATACATCTACCAACGTTGATATGTATTTTTGGATATGTAGCCAGTGTTAGAGTGCTCTAGAACGCTCTTTGAAGTAATAAATATAGTTGATGCCATCCATTTTCATATCAACAAGGAAAAACTATAATTTTAAGTGAAAGAGCCAAAATATGGAGAAACTCTAATATTGTACACCATAACGAGAACAATGCACTCCACATCGTTTGCAAGATGCCCCTTGGATATATGTTGGTAGATTGTTTTCGCTGGATCTATTGATACTTGATGTGGTGGTAATTGATTTGGGTTGAGAATACTTTCTGGTTGAATCTATGAATAAGGACATTGATTTCTCTTACTTTTTTGTTATCAATTGATCCTCTTGATCAACTGCTTATGTTTTTAATCTATAACTCTCCTTGCTCTCTCTTTGATTGAGCAAGTGATTTCATCCCTCTCCCTATGTTCTTCGCATTCCTCACCCTCCTACGTCAGGACAGTGTTAAAAGTGTCCCTCACCCTTGCCCTCAACGAACAAGCACTTTTCTCCTTTATTTTTAAGTTTTTGCTTCTATCCTTAGATGATTGGGGTTGATTCTTTCCATAATGCATGAATGAAGATGGAATGGAATGGAAATATCCAATCTAAGAAGAAAACATCTCAAAACATGTGTTTGACAATAAAAGGAGAGAAGAGAACATCAATTTATTTTATTTAGAGGACAAGGATGAGTAACATTTATGTTTAGAAACACTCTTAAATAATCAATGAATATATCATTATATTTACAGTTATTTAAATTAGAGCATTCATTTAGAATTTATCTCAAAGTTGGAATCTCATGGACTTAAATGGATTGTAGGTTCAAGCAATTGTAAATTTCAACTTTGAATTTGTTGCCTCATGTTATTGCATAATCCTACAATCGAGTTAAGATTGGTCACTGGAATTGCTATAAACAACGTTCAAGATCTTTTGGACTTTTCATTATCACACCATATGCAATTACACAAATAAATATAGTATTGATATGCTTCCTTTATGAGTGACCATCATATGTCATTAAACAAATAAAAAAGGTCTTGAGATGCTTCCTTTATGAGTGACTATCTATTTCACCATTTTTGGATTTAATGTTGTAAATTCTCATTGAACTATTGGACAATGAAGAGAAAATATATCCTTCTTACAATCCAATCCATAAAGGAAAATGTACTTCTCAATCAAACTTTATTAAAAAAATAATAATAACAACAATTTTTAACAACCAAAAATACATTCATTCTTCATAATTCTTTTTATAATGGTAGTACATGCCCATCAACGAAACCATTTTTTATTAAATAATGAGCCCTGATCAGACCAAGGGGAAAGTAGTTTTTGCCAATAATGTGTTTCCAGCACCCATGAGTCCTAAAAATGTAGTGATCGCCACCATCTGGCAGAGAACGTGGCATGTGTTGACTTCAACGAGGTATTGCACACTAAAAGAAATCCCAAAAAATATTTTCCTTTCGGTGAAACAAATATACTCGAGTAGTGGTTTCATTTATCTGTTGACTTAGAAGCGATTGAATAGGTTGAACCAGATCCGACATCAAAAGTATAAGCGTTAGTGAAGGAGAATAAATTTTTTTAAGATGTATGAACAATCAGTAGTTCACGAGATTATTTCAGTGTTCGATCCATAGCATGTACATGCACCAGTGCTAGCCCTAACCATCATATTTCTCAGTATCTTTTCCAATCCTAGCAACCTTTTTTCTATTCCAGATGGGGTTTCAGCTCTAGTTGTTCCATATCGACATCAATAATTTTTTTTACCAATGACAGAAGCACTAGTATATCCAACTACTACTTCCCACCCTCTGGACTCACCTAGTTCTTACTAGTTTCAAGTCCAATAACTTCTGCCACAATGTATCCAAAAAATGGTGTCTTTCACTGTTATTTATTTTCCTATCCAACAGATGAGTGAAAGTGCCTTTCTTTAGGGATTTATATCTTTCTTATGGATTACATGTCTAGGCATATTCCCACCAACTAGTGACAAAATTGTCGGTGCAACAAGTGTTGATGGTGAACTATTTCCTAAAAGGGTACAAGTAGACTGAAAACCTAATATTAGTTTAACTCTACTAAAACTACAGGTAGAGGGAGAGGGTTTCCAACTCTAACTGAATGGGTATTTAACACTAAATTATGATCCACTCACTGAGATCAACTTCCTCCTTCTGCTCACTAGAGGAAATATTTCCATGACTTATGTTGTAGCCGAACAAAAAAATACTGATTCTAAGGTCATTATGCTAGATAAATATGAGGTTTGATATCCTGCAACTTGATTCAAAATCCCAAATTGTCCGGTGATGAAGAGATCGAGCCATATCTTTAGTAGGTTAAGCTACTGCAGATAAAACATTTTCTTCAATTAGGTTTTAAGTATGACAATTTGCTAATGGAGGAAAGCACACAGATTTTGGAGATAGAGATGTTTATACTCGTGTTGTTACAAAGGCATGAAGATGGACATGCAAAAACAACAATATCAAGGCCACTTCTAGATCTAGTCGCGAGTTTCATGCCATGCCCAATACTGTTGTTGTTGCTACAAATAGAGAATAAAAGAAAGAAGTTTATTAGACAAGTATTGCATTCATGGATGATTTTATTTATGCATCTCACTAGATTTTGTATATTCTTCACCACCCATATTGGCTCTTTATATATATACGAAAGGGGATCTCTGTACAACGAAACCACAAAGATAAATTACATATAAGAGTGAAAATAAAAAAACTCTACGAAAGGGGATCTCTGTCCAGTGAAACCGCAAAGATAAATTACATATAAGAGTGAAAATAAAAAAACTCTTCGAATGGTGATCTCTGTCCAAAACAATTGCAGATATAAAATACATTTAAAAGTGAATTAAAAAACTCTACTAATTGGGATCTTTGTCCAGCGAAATCGCAGATATAAAATACATTTAAAAGTCAATTCAAAATCTCTACTAATTGGGATCTTTGTCCAGCGAAATCGCAGAGATAAATGGCAGAGATAATAAAAAAAAAAGATGCAAAGATATATTATTCTATAATGAATCAATCAATACATAAGGATGCTCATTCTTAGAAACACAGGGATTAAGATTACTCTTAGGAGGAAAACAAAGAGATAAGTAGGGGATAGATAGCTGGGCAGAAAATTTATCCTTCACTCATCATCCATGCACAAAAAAATAGGGCATTTGAATCTATAGGTCTTCAAACATCGAAGTGACGACCATCGATTCGGCTCTTGGCACAGACTAATGACTAAACGGATAAGGGACAAAGTATAAAACACAAATTTCTTTGTAATAATCAATAAAACAAACACAAAGAAGTCATTGTAATAAGAGGTTGGGTTCTATAATACCCCAAGGATGAGCCTCAGTTATATCTATGTATTGTAAACATGTTTTGTAGGCTGGTGAGCCGAGTAATTGTAAGATGGTAAGCTTATGTGCAAGTAGGCTGGAGATCCTAGGTGTTAAAGGTCAGGAGCCTATTTTGTACATGTAATTATGCACTTGTTAATATAAAAACATCACTGCGTGTAGATCGACCACAAAGAAAGAGTGATGGGGGCCTAAGTTTCCACAAGGTTGGGTAAGGGAGGAGGCTAAGTGTTTGGGCCTATGGGCTTACCTCTAAAGGGGATAATAATTTATTATTATTTCCTAAAAGGCTAAGGTGGTCAATTGACCAAGTGTTGTCCTAAGTTCCTGGAAAGGGAACATATGAAAAATGGAGTGCATGCAGCTCCAGGAAGACATGTGTCAACCTGGGTGAATGAAATTAAGCTGAAGAATTCAGTCGTGTTGGGGCTTCGCTCTCTCATTCGTCATCCTTCACTCGAGTTCGCTGGGATTTGGGGCGTCTGAACTGTTTTGCCTCTGTGTTTACATTTTTTTACCTATGAACAGAGAAGGAAACCCTCATGGAAAGGTTGTTCGTTTGGCCATTCTCCCATCCTCCGCCTGATCCTGAGGCCTCCATCATCAATCTCTGTGTTTTTTCCTCTGGTCACGCATCCTAAACCTAGTGTGAACCTGTGGACTGATCTGCGTCTTCTGTGAAGCCCGAGTATCCTGTGTATTATCTATTTCGTGTGTGTGATGACTGTGGGTTGTTGTGGCCACGTAGTTCCTGGACTGAGTGTGGCTTGTTGTCGTCGTCTGTTCCTTGCTGTTGTCCTCCTTGTGCAGGAACATAGTTGAAGAAGCAGGTTCTCAGGACTGTGTGCAACACTCTCTCCAGGTGAGGGAGGTGGTTGTGGTTGAAGAGACAAGTTTTCAGGCCTGTGAGCAACTCTCCTAGGTGAGAGAGTTTGTTGGGAAGTGTTTTTCTCCCAGAGAGAGTCCAGTACTAGCTACAGAGCTCTGAGGATTCTTGATTTGGCCTATTGTCGAGACCCTGAGAGGGAGGTGAAGCAACCGATGGACTGTGTGATAGTGAAGGTGTATACTCCCAGGTGGAACAAATATGTGGGGAATGAGAGTCCATGAGTAGTGGGCGTAAGAAGGCTCAAGGAGAGAATCCTTCCTCTTTTACTGTGTGAATTCCCTATTGACCTTCCCTAGCCTAGAATTCCCTTTCCCTTGGTGGAGCTTAGTCCCAGATCGGGGGTGACCCACTGCTGAGCATGATGAGCAGTGTGGTCTATGGCTGGGAGGTTCGTGGAAGGTCTGCACACAGTTGGTGGTGTTATTCTAGTTGAATTATAAGTATAATTTATGTGCTTAATTTTATGTTATGCATGCCTGTGATGCTTGAATGTTATCATGTATTCCATTGTGTATATGAATGACTGTCTTTTACATTTGAATCTATATGGTAGTAGTAACTTTGTGTTATGTGTTTTATTTCAATTAAAATGCATGTTGTATATTTATATGTGAATGTTCCACATGGTACTGTTACTCGGCCTGTTGAATGGCCAGGGACGTTACAGTTTAATATCACAGCTAAGTCAGAGCTGAGTAGTGGCATTGTCGGTATTGTTGGAAGGTAAGGGATGTTACAAATTGGTATCAGAGCATGGTTACAACACTAAGCCTATATGGGCCATGTTAGTGGAAGTTGAAGCAAGAGTTTCAGAAGGAGTTGTTGTCGAAATGGACAAAACTCAAGTTCTGAGCCAAGGTTTCAACGTGGAGCCTCGATGGGATGGGTAAGTGGTCATTAGACTCAGGGGTCAAGTGGAAATTGTGTTTGGAAGAATAAGTTCGAACCTCAGAACCATCCTATGTGACAAGAAGTTACCTTGGCCATGTTACGAAGCTCAGGAGGAGTAGTAGTGTCATAAAACCACAACATAAGTGGTATTGGGCCGCAGAGTAATGTGGACCTTAGGATCTATTCGGGAGAAGGAGAATCCTTCATGACCGTCAGATTTGATAATGTTGCAAGGCAGTTAGCTGTGAATTCCTTCAGAAATCCCCAGATTAATAGAGTATGTTCTGCATCGTAGGATTTGTTCAGAAGGAAGGGAAATCCCTTACGACAATCATATTTGTGGAAGGTGCAGAGGAGTTAACCCGGAGGAAAGAGCACCGGGAAAAAGTGAGCGTAGAGGATTTGAAACTCTCGAAGTATGAAACTCTGAAGTGACGTGGCATGGTGATGCCACTTGGTTTGACGTGGACACATGATTTGTGTGCCATGTATAAGTGGGTTTCAAACCTGTGGAAGGTTGAAATGCCATATGGAACGTGGCATGTGACACCCATCTGATTGGGCCATGAGTCAACCTCTAGTATTCTGCCATGTGGCACTTCGTATGAGCATGGTTAGTGGGACCCGAGGTTACATAATGTAGTTAAAGGTCAAAGGACCCACATTGGCATTGATCACGATACATCAATATCGATGGACATGAGGCATTGTGGGGATCCAAGTTGCACGGGAGTTAATTCTCCAAGGCGGTCTCTCAATCCAAACCTTGGTTTCACCTAGGGGTTACATGTCAGCGTCACAATAATTGTGGGATGAAAGGCGGGTTACTCCAAACTGTCGTTGCATGCCACCGCAATTGGAAGAGCACTCAACGATGTGATGTAATGATGTCACCAAAGGTTATTGGGAATGTTCGGAGATTAACGGTTTGGGATGTGTGGATGTGAAATCCTTCGAAGTCCTGAAGCTTCAAATTTCTGGAGCTCAGACGCTTGAAGTTCCATAGTGAGTGTCAGCTGTCGGATGTTAGGTAGTCGTGGACTGATGATCTTCCCTACTTCGTGAGTTCGGTAATCCAGAACTCTGAGAGATTGTTGTGTGGTGCTTTGAAATCTTCTGAAGTCAAAGGCCCGAGTAAGGACCTAGTGATCTAGCACTTGGTCATGGCCCGTGATCACATGGATTGGGGACTCAAAGAAAGGGGATAGTGCCCCAAAATGATTACAGAGCAGAGAGGAGCTCGAAAATAAAATGAAATATGAACGTTCTCTTAAATCAGATTGGCTTGAATGTGTAAAATGGCAAAGTATTGAATAAGTTTCAATTGTTTCTCTTTGAATTTTCGAGTGCAAGGAGTGCACATTGTCTGCAAGGAGTTCGTTGACAGAGGTAAGTTAACCTCATAGAAGCTCAGGAGAGATACCATTGAACCTTCATCAGCATAAGTGCAAGGAGTGCACAAGAAGAACTTTGTGTTGAGTTCAGAGAGAAAGAGAGTCACTGAGAACTCTGTAGGGCTCTCCTAGGCAGGCATTGAGCGAGTGCAAGTGTGCACAGAGAGAAATCTTTATCAAGTTAAGGGAGAAGAGTATCAGAGGAAGATACTCACAGATATTTTGAACACTCTGTAGAAAACGCTCAGCAAGGTGTGCTTTGAGCAAAAGGTTTCCAGGAGGGCCCAAAGTTTTCCTTTGAAAGAAAACAGAAGGGCCGAGACCCTTAGGAGACTCAGTAAATTGAAAATATCAGAAGAGATAACGCAAGATGGGCTTTGAGAAAAAAGTTTCCAGGAGGGAATGAAGTTTTCCTTTGAAAGGAAACAGAAGGGTCGAGACCCTTAGGAGACTGAGTAAATTGAAAAGCTCAGAAGAGATAACACAATGAGTGTGTGGGAGACAGACTCATTCTAAGTCCTAAATCTCTGAAGAGATAACGCTTACGAGAGTGAAGACGAGATCCAGGAGTCAGAATCGTAGGAGAAAGGTCAAAGGCCGAAGCCTTTGAACACTGACAAAATCTTCCAAGGTGAAAGAAGTCAAAAGCTTAGAAGGAGGAGTGACAACAACTGTCAGATCAATTGTGGGGAGGATCCTAGACCGTTAGATCAATGTCCAACAAAACAAAGGAAGCATAGAGGAGAGGAATAGATCCCATCTGTTAGGTCTGAGCATGAAGGACCAACAACCGTTGGATTCAGAGGTAAGTGCACGATACTTAACCCTTGTGTGCACACGAAAAGTGGACTTGTCAAAGTCCTGAAGTTTCGAAGTCCCGAAGTGATTTGGGACCGTCCATCGTCAAGGAGGGCAGGTGGCATAAGATCCACAACTTCATAAGTTTGTGGAGAAGGAGGAGGAGAAACAACTGAAGTAAATCTGGGTCGTTGATCTGAAGGTCGACGCATGGCGCTAGATCTGGAACTCTGGGTATGGAGCACTCCAGAGGAAAGCAGAGGATGAAAGCGTTGATGTCCCGAAGGAGATCTCGATCGTTGATCGAGGAGGAGGTCGAAGGATCATTGATCTGGTTTTGGTAAGAAAGAGACGAAGTTCCAAAGAGAAGCAGGGCCATTGATTTGGAGAGGACGTGTGGCAAAAGATATGTTACTCCAGGGAAATTCTCTCTGAAGATTTGTGTGTGTGGAGACGTGAGAACTCCCAAAGGCCGAAGATTCGAAGTTCATCAGAACCGTTCGATTATTGAGGACAGGTGCCAATAGATATTCCTCTAGAAGATTTTCATACGGGGAAAAGAAGATAGTTGAGAGTTGAAACTCCCAAGGGCCAGAGAGCTACAATCAATCATACCCGTTGATTTGGAAGGGAGCTACGTGTCGACAGATCGTGGTGATCTGAGATCGTGCATGAAAAAAAAAAGGTCTTTGATTGGACAATTGGCCAGAGGCAGGTAAATAATAGATAACAGTCGTTGATCGCAGATCATCACCAAGGGATTGGAGGTCGACGAACGAGATGGATCGCGGGGCCAGAACTTGCTCAGATGTTAAAAATCTGAGATCCAATCGCAATTTATACCATGGTTTTAACAAAGTGATACGTGGTAGTTGGATTTGAATTACGGGGAAAAAAATGGGTTGGCCTAAAACCACCCTTGCCACGCCCTCAATCACAGTTTTCCATGAGGTCATAGCCCAGGGTCATATGAAGGAAAGGGATAGTGAAAAAGGGGCTAGCGCCTGAAACTTGGAGTTTTGGAAGCACACAGGAATACCCCGTAGGTCTATCAGAACTTGCACATAGAAGGAAAGGGGACCTATGTAAGATTAATAGGGGTCTAGAAAAGGACCAAAGAGTCAATCCAACTCAGCATTTTGAAATATCCTTTCACCGAGAGGTCAACAGACACCGTTGAGGTGGGGGCACTGTGTTGAAAGTGCTCAGGGCATAAATAGTCATGTACAATGACTACAATGAGAGCACAAGAAGATTTATGAATCCAGGAAGAATTGAATACTTATGGGTTCAACAAGGAAAATTTGCACATGGGAAAGAAGTTGTTGCAATTTCTACGGCAACAAGTATGTTATGGCTTATTGGGCCAGCCATAGGAAATAATGCTTGCATGTTTGCAAGTGTTTTTGGTGATGTTGGTGCATAAGGAGGGAAGCAACAGAGAGTTGAAGTGCTAGTTATAGTTTTGATAAAAGAAGCATGAAATCTTCTACTGCCATCAGGCATTTAGGTACTATAAAATTTATTAATGGCAGTCATGTAGGTATGAGTTTTTATTACTCTTTTTGCATAATTGTTGAAAGGAAATTTAGGTAAGAATTTCCTCAGCTAGAGTTATTTTATAAAATCACATGATTATTATTGAATGCTTACCACTAGAGGTGGTAAAGGCTGGAGGACTTTATTAATTCAAATATTTTAGCTTCTGAATGCACACACTGACATAGTATAATGTCATGTTAATTTGGTTATGGGGTGATAACCAAATAATTAAAAGATAAGAACTTGTTATAGGAATAAATGTCAGTAACCTAGTCATGTACGGATATGGCAAGGTACATATATGGAAAGGTTATGAGCCACACATGTACTAAAAGCTTCCTACCTTTAAATAGAACTTGGATTGCAACCTTTTTGCTAACACTAGTGAACACCGCATAATTATATTCTTGGTGTATTGTTCGGGTCGAAAAGGAAGGCATTCAATTAATTGGGAAGACAATAGGAAGTGTGTGGAGAATGTGTCAACACATTGGGCATAATTCCACCTTATGGATGGTGAGATACATGACTGAGATAAAGAACATTATGTAATACAATGCAAGGTGTACTGATTAATTATATTAAGAATTTCACTCATGCATAATAAGTGAGATAATTGTATACTAAATGCAATGATTGAATGTGTTTTGTAAGTATATGAATATATATTATTGCATGGAAATAATTGTTACTAACAGCTGAATTGTTGTTAACTCATGAAGTTGAGGACATTTCAGGAGTTGCTAGACATTGCAACAGGAAAGTTGCAAGTCAAGTAGTCACATGAGCATTGAATACAGGAAATTTTCTTGTTCAAAAAAAGAAGTAATGAACTTACAGATATTATTGTGAATATGCATATGCATAGAATGACGAGTTGTTCTAGTTTATTAATTCTTGGGTAATTGTGATTGAATTGCTAGGTGCAGGAAATTCTAAGATCACTGCATAAGATTTTGTACATATTGCAATTGAATTATGATGTACAAGAAATACTGACAATTTTTGGCACTATGCAAGATGAAGCCTTGCAGGAAAATGGTATGCAGTTTGGTGCTTTTGAAAAACCACAAGGAAGGCTGCATTCATATATGGCAACAACCAAGAAGAATTATGAAATTGAATTTCATGTTTGGTGAAAGAGTTGAATTCCCTTTTGAACTAAGTTTGAGTTCCTAAATGAATTATTTTATGTTTCCTCATGATAACCGCATGTGGGCGATGCAAATGAGATGATGTTGATTAAAGTGGAATGTTGACTAAAAAGAGTAGCTCGGGAAGATAATGATTGGAGACCTTTGAGGGAAGTTGGAACTCCGGGAGCCACGATGCTCTGAGACTTTCTGAGTCGGCTTGTTTCTGAATCCCAAGGAAGGGGAGGTGTAACAACCGATGGATTGTGTGATAGTAAAGGTGTACACTCCTGGGGTGGGACATGCATGTGGGGAAAGAGAGACTGCTGGTTGGAGTGCTGCTGGGGTTTGGTACCTTGGGCTAGACCATGTTGATATGGAAGTTTTCTCAATCAAAATATAAGTATCAATTCTCTATTTATTGTATGCTATGTATATAGTAATTCATATACAGGTTATAATGTTATTAGAATTGCCTGTATATATATTGAATGTATGTTCTAATGTTGTTTTCAAATGAATAGGTGTACGAGCAGAGTGTTTACGTTTGTGGAGTCATAACACTGCCGAGAGTTTATCAATGGATGAAACATCGTGGATATACATCCATTCAGTGCTTTCAATGAGGTTTAATTGAAGCATGTAACGAGGAACAATAAACTGAATGATTTCTTGAAGCAACTCTATGGAATAGAGCAAATGAGTTTAAGCTACAATATGGATACCAGAATTGGTGCTTCAAAGTAAAGTTGGATAATGGGCTTCCAATAGCTAAATCTTGGATCTTTTGAAGAATTTTTGAATTATATATGTGTAAGTAATTTGCACTAAGGACAATGCAAAAATAAGGGGAGGGGATTGTAATACCCCAAGGATGAGCCCCAGTTATATCTATGTATAGTAAACATGTTTTGTAGGTTGTTGAGCCGAACAATTGCAAGTTGGTAAGATTAAGTTCAAGTAAGCCGGAGACCCTAGGTCTTAAAGGCCAGGAGCATGTTTTGTACATGTAATTATGCACTTGTTAATATAAAAACATCGCTGCGTATAGACCAACCACGAAGAAAGAGTGATGGGGGACTAAGTTTCCATAAGGTTGGGTAAGGGAGGAGGCTAAGTGTTTGGGCCTAGGGGATAAGCTAGGGGGAGTTACCTCTAAAGGGGACAATAATTTATTATTATTTCCTAAAAGGCTAAGGTGGTCAATTGACCAAGTGTTTTCCTAAGTTCCTGGAAAGGGAACGCATGAAAAATGGAGTGCATGCAACTCCAAGAAGACAAGTGTCAACTTGGGCACATGTAGTTAAAGCTGAAGAAGTCAGCCATGTTGGGGGTTCACTCTCTCATTCGTCATCCTCCACCTGAGTTCGCTAGGCTCTGGGGCATTTGAACCATTTTTCCTCTGCATCTGCAATTGCTTACCTGTGTACATGGAAGGAAACCCTCACGAGAAGGTTGTTCACTTGACCATTCTCCCATCCTCCAGCTGAACCCGAGGCCTCCATCATTGACCTCTGTGTTTTGTCCTCTAGTCACGCATCCTAAACCCAGTGAGAACCCGTGGACTGATCCGTGTCTTTTGTGAAGCCCGAGTATCCTGTGTATTATCTGTGTTGTGTGTGTCATGAATGTGGGCTGTTGTGGCCACACAGTTCCTAGACAGAGTGTGGCTTGTTGTCATTGTATGTTCCTTGCTGAGCCTTGCTGTTGTCCTCCTTATGTGGGAACAGAGACGAAGAAGCAGGTTGTTAGGCCTATGTGCAACACTCTCTCCAGGTGAGGGAGGTGGTTGTGGTTAAAGAGGCAGGTTGTCAGGCTTGTGAGAAACTCTTCCAGGTGAGAGAGTTTTCTCGTAAGTGGTTTTCTCCCAAAGAGAGTCCAACACCAACTATAAAGCTTTGAGGATTCCTAATCCGGCCTGTTGCCAAGACCCCGAGAGGGAGGTGAAGCAGCCGATGGACTGTGTGACAGTGAAGGTGTATACTCCCAGGTGGAACAGGCATGTGGGGAATTAGAGTCTGTGAGTAGTGGACGTAAGAAGTCTCCTGGAGAGAATCCTTCCTCTTTAATCGTGTGACTTCCCTATTGACCTTGCCTAGCCTAGGTTTCCCTTGCCCTGGGTGGAGCTTAGTCCCAACTTGGGGGTGACCCACTGCTGAGCATGATGAGCAACGTGGTCTATGGCTGGGAGGTTCGTGGAAGGTCTGCATGCAGTTGGTGGTGTTATTCCAGTTGAAATATAAGTATCATTTATGTGCTTAATTTTATGTAATGCATGCTTGTGATGCTTGAATGCTATCATGTATTCCATTGCATATAGGAATTATTGTCTATTACATTTGAATCTATATGGTAGCAGTAACTCTGTGTTATGTATTTTATTTCGATTAAAATGAAAGTTATATATATATATGTGAATGTTATGTGTGGTAGTGTTACTCAGCTTGTTGAATGGTCGGGGACGTTACATTTTGCTATTGCAGCTAATTCAGAGTTGAGTAGTGGCATTGACGATATTGTTGGAAGGTCGGGGATGTTATAGGTTCACCAAGAGAAATCCATTCAGAATACAACGAGCAAGGGGATTACAAATACCATAGGAAAGCAGGTGCAATTAAGCTCATGGTAATGAAATTTTCAACCAAACATAGAAACTAATGTGTAAATTAAATTTGATTGCAAGTAATAACATTAACAATGTACCTTAGTCAAACGTAGATGCTCCGAAGTTGTTGTCCCATGCGCACTTCGTGCATCTCCCGCTTGCCAACCGATGTGACCTCACTGGTACCTCCCAACCAAAGCTAGGGGTACTCTTCTTCCCCCTGAGCCCCCCGAGCCGCAAAGGGACTACACACACAATACCAAAGAATTGCTAGCACCCAGCTCGCCTCGCAAGGTCAAGATACCACTTGTTACCCGAGCTGGGTATCCCAACTCCCATAAGAGAAAGTTCAGTCAAGGTAAACATTCAACAGCGTAACATTACACAAAAATATGAGATCCATACTCCTCCTCATCCATCATTTTTATATATTTTTCAAGTAATTAGTTTCCCAAATTCCTGTTAAATTCTTTTTCCATTAATTTAATTAGGAAAAACCTTCCTCGTACACATGTCACCCATCCCCTAGTTGCACCAGAAAATTAATTTTATTAACTATTTAATTATTCCTATTTCCCTCACCCACCTAGAAGCATTCATAAAAATGCTCCTTGATGTCCCAATATTCCCTTAAAAATATTAAATGAGTTATGTCTTATTTAATTCCTAGTTGAGTTCATAAATAACAAGTTCCCAAGGCAAGATTCCTTACTAAGTTAGACATTCAACTTTTTTCTTTATGTTTCCCCTTTTCTTTAGGTTTCCCCCTTTTTCTTTAAGTTTCCTATTTCTGTCAAGTTTCCATCTTTTTCCTTTTTAACTAAAAATCAATTTAGCAAGTGTAGATAAAACAACCATTTACCCTTTTTCTTCTTTAATTAAAATTAATTTAGCAAGTGTAGATGAAACAACCATTTACCCCCTTTTTTTTATTTACTAAAATTAAATTAGTAGAAATAGATAAGAAAAACCATTTCCCTTTTTAAAATTTTAAACCTCCATTATAGTTTTGACTTTAATAAATAAATTTGAATTTCTTACCCCACTTCTTGTTACATGTTTATTTGTTATTATTATTAAAAAATTTTTACCACACGTTCTACTTAGAACTAAATTTTAATTTCAATAGGTTGGACGACATTTTTGTTAGGGAAATTGATTTTAAATCTTACTTACCAATTAAAATCGCGACGTGCCCTTCATGACGCACTAGGTGTTTCAAGGGTGTCACTCGCCTCTTTCTGTTTTCCTTGCGCGATGTGCCATTCAGGATACACTACGTGCTCCAACGGTGCCACTCACCTCTTGAATGACTTTGGTAGATGTAAAAAAACCCCTGGAGTCAATACTCCGCCAGGTGATCTTGTGGGAGACTAAGGGCCTCTAAGGAATAAGCCCCCTGCCTTATTGCGCGCCCCTTAGAATCATCATGAGCGATTGTCACAGTCTTCCCTCACGACATCGTGGGTCTTCTCGAACTAGGTAATCGTTAACCTACAGTTCGAGCCACGACGAGAGTGCTAGTAGGTTGTGGCAGGGTTGCTCCCACACCTCTCCCTTAAAGTCTTTGGTTGTCATGCGTGACCCCTCTACTCCACATGTGAGTCTAGTCGACAAGCTATCGTCAGTTTGCATCCATCAACGAATCATGTCAGCAATAATAATCAATCATCATAACATCTAATCATATGTACATATGTCACATCAACAATATTCAACCCAACAGTTCACTCCCTCACTTGATCCAGAGTCCAAGGGGTTTCATCGATGTCTCTGCATCCTCGAGGTCCAAAGTCATGCACACTCAGGAGAACCTTGTCAATAACACTTGTATATGTCAATACAACAACATAACATATCATCATATCCATAATGCCTCATAATCATAATCAAACAATCAATAATATAATAATCCGGATCACTTGCAAGCAAATGCCTCAAAGAATATGTTCACTCAGTGTGTGCAAGAGCGGGATGTTACATGTTATTCTAATTTAGTAAGAGCACTTTTTATTTGAAAAAAATGATAGGTGTGGTATTGACATCAAGAAAACATTATGGTTATGGTATTTAGATTAAGGAATTAGTCATTGCACTTTTGGACATTTTAGTTATTTAAATTTAATTTCAAAAGCACCAACAAAGAAGTATAACTTACTCAATTTTATTAAATTTTTTCAATTAGATTAATTTATTAAAAATGAAGATTTATATGTTTAAAAAATGAATTTTACATCCTTGTAGATTTTATCAATATAAGTTTATGCTGTTATTTCCTACCATTCATGTTTATGAGATTGTGATGCAGTCTATCTAACTATGAACTAATCAATACACACTAGTTAAAAATAGAATAGCCTCATGACTTCAAGATAGTCTATATTTTCCCTTTTACAATTAAAGAATTAAAATAAATTTGGATTTTCAAATTTGATTAAATATAGACAACTTTATAGTTGCATGATGTTTTGGAACAACAAAAAACATCATACAAGTAAAAAAAATACATATTGTTACAAAATTGTGCATAATGATTTTAGAAAAAAAGGCATAATCAAACATAACATAGAACTGCAATGAAAAAGCAGTTCTTCACAATAAGAACAAATTGCACATCCACCCCAACTATGTGATGCAGGAGCATCATGTCTCCAAAATCAAACACATTTGATTAGGCCTAGGTAGTCTTTTGATTTACTAAGGGAGTGGGTTCCATAAGCATTAATTATTGTAAATTCTATGTTTAATAAGTTTTAGAAGCATTCCTTAAGATAAGGTTTGTTGAATTGGGAATGATGCTATGTAATTGAATCTTTCTTTGTGAGCCGATTTCGAGAGGTTGTATAGTTAGAGATATTTTAGGCTAATTATAGATCTCATGAGGATTTTGTGGATCTTAGAAGATCCTAGAGATTACTTTAGTGAATGATTGTTATGGTTTAAATGGATTCAGGTTCATAAACCTTGTGTTAAATGATTGTAACCCTTCATAAAACGATGGTGGCCATTAAGCGAGAGAATCAGACTAATGTTGAGGAAAGGCCGATTGCTGAGAATTGAGCTAGAAAGGGAAGAATCCCATATCGTGAATCGGGCAGAGAACTATCTCCTGTGTAAACTATGTACAAAGATTCATTAATAGAAGTCTCGTATTGATGGGATCTTTGTGTTAAGGCATATTATTGGATGATGTATCGGATGTTTAAAATATGGACTGGATCTTCTATATGTTAGATTGTCTTCTAACTCGTATTGTTGTAGGTTTCAGGGTTCACATTGTGGAAGAAACTCTTTGTATAAGAGGATGGAACAACAAACATTAGATCCCTATCAAGACCCATATTGACCATTAGAATGAAGGTCTAACAGATAGTGTAAACCATTGATGACATATGGATCAACAATCCATATCGATTTGTATTGGAAATACGTGGGAACCATCGATCAATGAGAGAAAACAATTGACTGTTAGATCATAGAGAAACCTTGATCATAGATTCATTGGAATGTAGCCTTTGTTCATGAGTTAAGTTTGGATGAGATCATGATCATTGATCACTGGAAGGATCAACAACCAAAAGTATTCTATGATCCATAGTTCGAAGCAATGGTGGAAAGGTTCTTCAGAGTAGCATATTCAGAGTGTTAGTTTCGAAAATACTCCACGAAGAGAGGTCTGATCAATAGTGGCGATTGGTCAGAGAGGTGTAAAGATCAATGACTAGTAATTACCTGAGTTTGGGTCCGACGAGATAATGCCAAAGGACTTTCAGAGTTAGCGCATCAGATTCGAAGCCTGAAAGAAACTCCGACGAGGAGTTCTGATCAATGCTCAAGTTTGATCGTAGTATAGACGAGATCAATGGTCGTAAAGCATCCATGTGGCAATGTTGGGAGCATTCATCCATAGGTTCAAAGGGATTGAAATATAAATCTAATCAAGGGTGAAGATATGTTCAGAGTGATTTAGATCGGTGTGGAGGAAGCGACACATGGGTGCTTCTCATTAGTTATCAGAGCATCAGAGTCCCATAGTGGGAGGAAGTCTACTAGAGTTTCAAAGTGTCACAACTGGAAGGAGTTTGACAAATGAACTCTAAAAAAATGAAAGAGGAGAGAGATAAATAGTCCATTAGAGAAACGTTACAGAGTTTGTTTCAAACGCTCTGATGCAAGGTATAAAAGGAATATTCCACTGAGTGGATGATGGATGGAAGACAAATTTAGATCGTCCATGCTAAGACGATCGATGGTAGAGGATGAACGCTGAATATATACCGATAATGTTAAGTCATGGTCATAATAGTGGGGTTCTGATGAATGAGGAAGAATTATGAGTAAAGTGCTTAAGTGTATAAGCCCACAGTTACATGGAGGAGAGTGTTAGGTTTGATCACTTACATACTGGTACGTAAAAACGTGAATTACAAAACTCTGTTAAAGGAGGAGATTTGGGCCCGTGATGAACAATTAGAGAGAAACTATAATGCAGGGTTGAGCATAATTAAATATCAAAATTATGCACCTGTGGGAATAACAGGTCGAGAGGTCATCATTTTTGGTATCAAAGTGCCAATTTTTCTCTGTAAATTGAAGTGGAAATATGCAATAGGAGAATGAAGCCAAAAAATAATCTGAGGTGATTTAGAAGGAAGCCTGAGCAGATTATGTAGACATGCATAAAAATGAATTGGATACATAATTCCTTAGTGAGTTACTGCAGAAGCATTATGCAGGAAGTTGTTCATTCAAGTGTATTAAATGTGGAGGATAAGCTCTCATGGATAGCTTACATGTATAGGTTGGTATTTTGAATTTAACTTTGGTTATGAATATGTTTATTTGTAGGTAGGAGAAAAGGATATGGTAGCAACCAAGAGCTAGTAGAGTTGTGACAAGGATCAATCAGAGCTCCCAAGTGGAAGAGCTTGTGAAAAAACCTTGCAACAAAGGATGTTGTAGATACTTCCAACTGAAAATTGGAAGTGAGGAGGACAATTGGAGTTCTCAGAGTAAATTAAGTAGGTGCATATCCAAAAAGGAGTAGAGGATATGCTTAGAGGGTTCTAGGAGACATAACTGAAAGAATACCAAGAGGTCAAGTTCAGGAGAGAATCTTGAGTGTTATTAGGTAGCAGATGAGGATATTTGCTACTAAGGATTGATGCATCTTACTGTGGACTAAAAAAAGTTCACAAAAAGTGAAAATGACTACTGATAGTCATTATAAAGGTTCGGGAAGAATCCATAACAGAGGATAGGAAGATGCCAAAACAAATGGCATAAGGAGAAGAACGAGTCAAGAGGAACTTGAGAGGAAATCGACTGAGTTAAGAGCAGAACTCGATAACATAAGATAATTTCTACATTAAAGCAATGAAAAACAAAGACAATGATGGAATTTGAAGAAGAAATCCAAGTGGCTTGTGATGCAATTTTTTTCATGGAATCAGAGGAAAATCTTGAGGAGCTTGAAGCACAAATTAGGTGCTTTACTAAAGGAGGAGAAACTTAGAGAAGCTGAGTTCAAACGTAGGTCACTGACAGAGGAAAGAGTTCACTTTTGTGAACCAAAGCAAGGAGATATCCTTGGAGAGGATGAGGAAGAAGAGAGACTTACTACAAGTCTCATGGATCATGTTGAAAGTTCATATCATCATAAGGATATGTTGAAAGAGGGAGCAAATGAGGCCATCAAGCCTTATGTTTTTAAATTTGACAATTTGTTTATGATTGCAAGTTTTGAAAATGATGGTAATGGATAGTGATTTGGAGTTTTCATGAAGATGAAGGATGAAGGAAAACACTCAAATATAGCACGCTTACTGATTTTGATGAAGAACTTAATATGATGGAAGTCTGGTTGAACAATCCAAGGATTGATAAAGAGGATTGCATAATGGTTGCAAACATAGAGTGTTCATAAATGCTTAGTTTAAGCATTGAAGAAGAGAATCTTGAACGACAAGACATAGAGTTCTATTGTAAAGATGTAGTTTTACTACAATAGTTAAGTGACTATGATGATGTACACTACAACAAGTTGGTGGATTTGATTCAAGATGATTTTGAGGAGCATAATGAAGTGCTTTACAACAGGGGAATAAATGAAGATAAGAGAAAGAATATTGAAGATGTAATTTAGATTTACATGAGGAATTCACAAAGGAAACTGGATATCTCAAATACTTTTAGATGGAGATATGGAGAAGGATAAATGCAACAACTAATGAAAACAACAACAACAAATTTCAACAACAATTTTGCAACAATGTTAGGTACCAACCAGAAGATAGATTGGATATAGAGATTGAAGAGATGGGGATGTTGATGGTGAAAGGAATAGTCAACAACATAGATTTGCATATTGGTATCAACAAAGTAAATGGGAAGTTGCATGAAGTAACAAGACAATAACCAAACATTCAAGCAAAGTGGAGAACAACATAAAGCATGGGATCTAGGAGGACTTCAACAATGAAACTCATGACCAGGAGATCATGGACAATTTTTGTTCCTTGCGAGTCTAATGCAGGAGTATCCTGCCTCCAAAATAAAACACATTTGATTAGGCCTAGGGGGTCTTTTGATTTACTAAGGGAGTGGGTTCCCTAAGCATGAATTATTGTAAATTCTATTTTTAATGAGTTCTATAATCATTCCTTAAGATGAGGTTTGTTGAATTGGGAATGATGCTATGTAATTGAATATGTCTTTGTGAGCAGATTTTGAGAGGTTGTAATAGTTAGAGAGATATTAGGATAATTATAGATCTCATGAGGATTTTGTGGATCTACGAAGATACTAGAGATTAATTTAGTGAATGATTGTTATGGTCTGAACAAATTCGGGTTCAGAAACCTTGTGTTAAATGATTGTAATCCTTCACGAAATGATGGTGGTTGTTAAGCGAGAGAATTAGGAGAATGTTGAGGAAAGGTCAATTATTGAGAATTGAGCCACAGAGGGAAGAAGCCTAGATCGTGAATTAGGCATAGAATTATCTCCTTTGTAAATTATGTACAAAGATTCATTAATAGCAGTCTCATGTTGATGGGCTATTTGTGTTAAGGCATATTATTGGATGATGTATCAGATGTTTAAAATACAAACTAGATCTTATGTATGTTAGATTGTCTTCTAACTCGTATTGTTGCAGGTTTCAGGGTTGACATCGTGGAAGAAACCCTTTGTGGATGGGGAAGGAACAACAATCATGAGATCCCTATTAGGATCCATATCACATGTTGGATTGAAGGTCTAAGATACACTCTAAATCATTGATCACATATGGATCAATGATCCATATCGATTTGTATTGGGAATACATAGGAACCATCAATTAATGGGAGAACAAATTTAACCATTAGATCATAGATAAACCTTGCTCGTAGATTCATCGGACTATAACCTTTATTCATGAATCAAGTTTTGACGGCTAAGATAAATCATGAAGATCAAATCGTGACCGTTGATCACTGGAAGGATCAATGACCAAAAGCATTCTATGATCATGAGTCTGAAGCAACGGTGGAAAGGTTTTTCAGAGTATCATATTCAAAGTCTAAGTTTGGAAAATACTCCACGAAGGGAGGTCTGATCAATGGTGGCGTTCTGCCAGAGAGGAACAAAGATCAATGACTATTAATTACCTGAGTTTGATTTCGAAGTGATAGTGCCAAAGGAATTTCAGAGTTAGTGCATCAAAGTTGAAGACTGAAAGAAACTCCAACGAGGAGTTACGAACGATGCTCAAGTTTGATCGTAGTATAGACGAGATCAATGGTCGTAAATTGTCCATGTGGCAATGTTGGGAGTGGTTATCCATAGGTCCGACGAGATTGAAATACAACTCCGATCAAGGGTGAAGATTTTTTCGAAGTGATTTAGATCAGTGTTGAGGAAGTAATGCATGAGTGCTTCTAATTGGTTATTTGAGCATTGAATTACCACAATAGGAGGAAGTTCGACAGAGTTTCAGAGTGTCGCATCATCTCAAAGAAGTCTGATAAATGAACTCCAAACAAAGGAAAGCAGAGAGAGATCAACCATTGATCGGACCAGCGTTGCAGAATCTGTTTCAAACACCCCGATGCAAGGTATCGAAAAAGGGTATCAATGGAATATTCCACCGTGTGGACGATGGATGCAGGACAAATTTAGATCATCCATAATGTGACGATTGATGGTGGAGGATGAACATTGAATGTAGCCCAATAATGTTAAATTGTGGTCATAACAGTGAGGTTTTGTGGAATGAGGAAGTGCTACGGGTAAAGCACTTAAGTATATAAGCCCACAATTACATGGAGGTGAGCGTTAGGTTTGAGCGCTTACAAATTGGTGCGTAACAAAGTGAATTACAAAAAAATGTTAAAGGAGGAGATTTGGTCCCATGATGAAGAATTAGAGAGAATCTATAATGCAGGGCTGAGCATAATTAAATATCAAAATTTTGCACTTGTGGGAATAATAGGTCGGGAGGTCATCACTATGAATACCTTGTGGATAGCCATTATGTTATGAATACCTTGTGGATAGCCATTATGTCGAAAACAAACTTGAACATAAAGAATGTGAATTATGAATCCACATCTCAATGAATTCACTATTAAATATCATTCTCTATTATTGTAAATAGATAACCAATTAAATCAACTCTAAGGAGCAAAGTGTTCTATTAAAATTTATGTAAAGTTTTGTTATGATTAAATTTGTATCAATATTGGAAAGACAATCTTTTAAATGGGCATGGATGGTGTTAATGAAGGACAAGGTTGTTTGGTCTTTATTACTAATGGTCTTGCATTCATGATAATAATGAACAAAGTTATAAGATAATATATGTATTGAAATAATATTATTGTATTTAAAGAATCCGGTAAAAAAAAAATATAAATATTTATAAATATAACTTTGTATAAAAATAAGTTACGATGAAGATGAATAGTGTGTATTTGAGCAATACAAATGTATTATTTTACAATGTTATTTTCCAAGATGTTTGAATGTGAATTGCCATTATTTTTGACTCAATATTGAACCATTTAAATACCTAGTTTATGACTAACCTTCTATGAATAATCCAAAATTATATTAATCTTGCAATATTACTTCCCAAAAAGTATTCATCTTGGAAAAATGTTTGAATGTGAATTGTCATGTTTTTGGCTCAATATTGAACCACTTGAATGTTTGGTTTATGACTAGCTTTCTCATAATTATCTCTAAAAGTGTTAATAGGACTCAAATTTGTTAATATTGTTGTTTTCTAGATTCCTTTTCTTTAAAGCTTCAATTTATTTGGAGCTTCCTTCATACAACATCTACTAATGTTTATATCCTTTTCTCTAACTCCAATCCATTTTGATGTAGGAAACTTTGAACCAAATTGTGATTTTTAATACCTCCTACTTCCATGAGGTAACATAATCTTCTCAGTTTTTCTATCATTTTTCTTTTTTTAAAATCTAGAAAATTTGACATAAGATTTAACTTTGTATTAAAATATTAAAAAAGAATTAATAAACTTCATTATAATTATCTTTTTCTTAAAAAAATTCTTTTGATTGAAATTTAACAATAACAAAATAATGAAGATGGAGGAACCATCCCCTCTAAACAATTTGCAATTCTAATTTTACAATATCAAGATAATTTGTAATTCTAATTTTACAATAACAAAATAATGAGGATGGAGGAACCATCCCCTCAAAATAATTTGCAATTCTAATTTTACAATGAGAGAAAGATAACTTTTCATTTTCTAATTTGTGCAAGAAGTGAAAACTAAACCTAGACAACTTTGTTATACATAATTTTAAATTAGAACATGATAATTTTTTCAAATAAATAAACTATAAACCTATACAAATTTAAATAAGCTATAGCCAATGATCTTAAATTAGAACATGACAAATTGTTCAAATAAATAAGCTACATAATTTGTTTAGAGTTATTTCGTAAACCTCAAGGTATGTTAAATGGGACAACTTAACATAACAAAAAATGGGAAAACAAAAATTGTTCAACTTAATGAAAACTTATTTAAAAA
>ML824467.1:84051-94879 GCA_009831015.1 Picea engelmannii | reverse complement strand
TGCAGGCAACAACAGTTTGGTGCGCAGGTTTTCTGGGAAAGCTGGGAGAGTGGTGCGCTAGCTTCTGGGTGGGATCATCTGTTCAGTTTAGTTTCTATTCTTTTGCTTGGTGCATTTAGCCTCTCTTGGCTATAGATTGCAGCTAAAATTCTCTTCTCGATCAAGGTCAAGGTGCTCGGAGGGTGGCTTAAGGCCTGTGGTTGGGTGACGAGGGTATCATCAATGGTTAAACGAGCACAATCATCTATATTCTAACAATAGCATTGTTAGCTCTTTATTTACTTGACTCCATAACCCAATAGCTAAAGGCACTAGTATAATTGCATTGGAGAAATAAAATCTTGCATTGGTTAATGTGAAATTTTGTGATTGGGAGGTTGTCTAATGGGAATCAATACTTTGCTCTATGTGCTTTGTTGAGCCACTAGTATTTCTTGCTGCTGTTACAAATCTTCATCTACAGCCATGAGGGCTGCAAAAACCCTAACACTTTTTCATTCATAACTTGCTTTTCAACCGTAAAAAATTGCTAAGAGTTTGCCATGTTAATCTACTTAGCCTAGCACAACTTTTGGGTGGATTCTTTATGAGTTTTGGTGGTTGGATTTACTGCTGTAACAACTTGTTTGCTACAGCCATAAGGCTGCAAAATATCTCTTCCAACACTTTTAATTACAACCTTGTTTCATTGCTAAAGTCTCGTGCTTTCATTCTTGAGTATCACTAATGTTTATCTAACTTATCTCTTGCATCATTTGTTGGACTTTTAGCAATTGTTTAGCAGCTTTTACCACTTATCTTTTGGTTGATATACATTGTTGTTTACAACTGCAATTAGGGACAACAAGCTTAACTTGCTAGTCCACCTAACATTATACACATATGCTCGGCTTGTTCTTATGTCTCGGGTATGTACAACATTCTTTGCAGGTGTTCTTGTCTCTTGGCAACCATTGGCTACCACCAAGACTCTTTCCCAAGCCTTTCCACATCTTCTATCTTGACCTATAGGGGGACTTTCCTTCATCTCTTCACTTTCCACCTCATTCCCCCCAGGGTCACCGAGATTCCCCCCTTGAGGTGATTCTATAATCTTTAAAGTGATGGGAATACTTGCCTAAGATGACAGTGGGTAGGTGTTCTCAAAGTTGTTGCCATTTGGTGGTTGGGTCGGGCTTTGGCCAACCTACAACTTGTGCGATAACATGCCACTTCGGTACCAAACCGGCCCTACTCGGTTGAGTAGATACATGACCCTCCCATGCGGATTGAAACTTAAAAAATTCAATTTTTTTAATAAAAAAATAAGAAAACCTAATCTCTAAACCTTAGAAAATTGCTATAAAGAGACCCCCCACCTCTCTATTTTCCTCACACCTCTCTCATTGAACATTTGTGAGCATTTGGAGTTTTGAAGCAATGCTGAAATTTTGAAGAGTAGTGTGAGGCTTGAGCTTGGAGCTGGTTTGGCAATTGTTTGTAGTGGATTTGACATCTTAGTGAGGAGGCTATAACCCATCAATAATTTGTACTATGTATTATGTAGTAGGCGAGTAACTTGTACTATGTAGCATGCTTTTTGGACTCTAGAGGCCATTTAGAGCCTCATTGATTATGTATTTTGTTGCTTATATGTATTGCACTAAGTGCCATTTTGATATATTCACCCTTACATGGTATATAGATGAGCAAACTTTGCATATTTTGTCTCTAATGGTTTGGAATCTTTAAAATAATTTTTTTCATTAGAATTTAGTTATTCTATGTATTTTTTTGTAAACTGAGTCATTGGAATCATATTAGTTCGAGTCAATCCGCATCCGAGTTGATCCTCAATCATTTTCGAGTCCAAGTCCGAGTTTTAAAAAATTCGGTGCACTCTCCAAGCCTGATCCTCCTTGATCGTAGGCCCCTCCTCCAAGATGGTGCGCTCTCCAACAAGCTGTCAGCCCAACGCTTCGTCTTCCATGGTGGTTTGTTGTCCAAGTATCCTTGTGCAAGGTGTTCCTTCTCTAGCTATGTGCCACATGTCCTAATGCTCCTCAACATGTGTGTTTGGGTCCGCAACAAACCTCCATGAAGTATGCTCCTGAACTCAAGTGTCCAACCTCTAGGGTGTATGTCATATGGCCCCATGCTCTTAGGGCTAAGTGCCGTTCTCCAATTGCATAGCACTCCTTCTCCTAGGTAGGTATCTATTTTAATTTGTTACGATATTTAGACGCTTAGGAGTTAGTTAAGATCAACTTGGTCCAATGTGTCTTTAGGTAAAGTGTGCTTCTTTAAGTATGCATTTGTAGTTATGTAATTCGATGGCCATTATATGTTCTAGACGTAAAGTGATTTGACGGTTCATCTTCTCCTTGATACTAACACCATCTTGATCCACGGTTTACCACTTGATTGGTCTATGATCTGTATTTAAAGAGTATAGAGGGTCCTTTGCAGATGATTGATTGTGAGAAACTCGTGTACATTTTTTTCCTTTTGCATTAATATATTGCCTCAAGTTGCCATGTTGGTTGGGGCCATGGATTGTTTCCCTCTTTGAGGGTTTTAACCGTGTAATATACTGGTGTATTGAGATTTGATTTGTTTGTGTGAGCAATTGCTTAAGTTGTTCGATCTGTGTGGAAATACCCCGTTTTTCAAACATAATCAAGCAACCAACTCCCTCATTGTGTGCACGCAACTGGTTTGTCATCATGCCAATTAGGAGAACAACCTTTTAGGTAAGTGCACCGCGCTAACACTCTAACCAAGGTCAAGCATCCAACCAAACTGAGCCATCCATATGTCCATCAAGCATCTTCAAGGGACTAGTAAACCTAGCGCTCTCCTAACTAGGTGAAAACACTTTTGGAGTCACCCCAAAAGCTAACACCTTCATCCATTAAACAAGTTTGAGTTATTACCTATAAGAATCACATCACGATATATGATAGTATATCACTTGAGTCCTTGTTTTTTGTCTACAAATTTGAATTGGAAGAACTTATTTGAAATCCATTATTATCTTAACTCATATCAAGCTTTCTCTAATCTACAAACAATGTGTCCTCCTTTCTTTGCACTGAGAGAAGCTAGGTAGTGTTACAACTTGGGGTGGAAGAGATGTGTTACATGTGTAATGCTAATACACTCAAATACAAAAGAAGGTTTTTTCCTGATTTGGCTTCTAACTAATTGCTGCATACTAGTGAGTGTTGAATTTTAATGCTTAGCTCATGCACATGTGGTTTGTTTTAATTTAGCATGTACTTGAACCATAAATAATGCAACAATACCATACACAAGTGTTGCAGTAACCAAGATCACAAGAAGAATAACCATGCACAAGAACACAAGAGTTTATCCTAGGAAAACCCTTCTTAATCAAGGGAAAAACCCAACAATCCTTTGTTATAGAGTCAAGAGAAGATCCTCCACACACCACCAAACCCTAGCACACAAGAGGGTGCTTACTTGACCTAGAAACTTGCGCCCAAGAGAGATGCACATTTCAGCCGTACAAGTGTTGCTGAAATTATGAGATGACAAGTGGAGTGAGTGAGATCCACAATGGGGATCTCCTCCTATTTATACAAGACCTGACACAACAATAGGCGTGTCTATTGGCACAATAGGGCCAACCTCTTTAACTGAATAATACAATTAATCTTTGACACAATATTAATTATCTTTACATGGTGGGGCCGACTTGTACCCTTTACAACACAAATTAGGGTTACAACAAATCTTACTCTCAGACAATATAGCAAGGGATCCACACATCCTCTAGTGCT
This sequence comes from Picea engelmannii, assembly GCA_009831015.1. Lineage (NCBI taxonomy): Eukaryota > Viridiplantae > Streptophyta > Pinopsida > Pinales > Pinaceae > Picea > Picea engelmannii. The sequence continues at coordinate 91,094 of ML824467.1, read as the reverse complement.
CAGCCACCAGGGACACGTCCACCTGTGCTCACCCACAGGGACGTCACACTCAATAGATTAACTCAACTGAGTCCACAGGAGTACCTTCTGGAGAACCATCTCAAGCCGACTCAACTAAGTCCATAGGAGTACAAGGCAGGAGACCATCTCAAGCCGACTCAACTCAGTCCAGAGGAGTACAAGGCAGGAGACCTTCTCAAGTCATCTCAACTCAGTCTAGAGTAGACAAGAGACCACACGTCATCACAACTCAGTCCAGAGTCTGATGCACACCCATCACATGGGTACACCCAACAGATGGGCTCTCTCACACATCATCTCAACTCAGTCCAGAGGAGAACGACCTGGATAATGTCACACGATGCTGCAATCATCAACAATGAGACATTCAATAGTTTTTGATACAAGTTAATTAGCTTTTGTGTTATTCCTGATGTATGACTTGTTGCTTTTTCCTCAGGATTCACCCATCTATCTAAATTTTTTCGTCAATCATGTCAAATATTGCAGTAGTGTCCATCAGTAAAAGGATATCCATGAAGAGACCTTAATAAGAATCAAGAAATTAGCTTAATTAGTAAATTAAGTCTGAAAATAGGAATTCAAGCTATAAAATTATCCAATCCTGCTGGAAAAATGGCTCTGATACTGATATGTTATGTACCAAGCTGATTTTCAAATATACACTTATACATGCATATGCATATATGCATTTGCCACACACACATACAGACATACATACATGTGTTTGTAGTCATTTTTTAATTTCCTACAAACGATTAAAGTTCTAATTTAAAAATTAGAGATGATTTGGATACTTCAATCATTTTTGAGTTTTAGGTAACATACTCTAGAACCAGTTCTTTCAATTGGTGTTATAAGCTCCACATGATTATTATGTGAACTGGAGCTGAAAATGTCTCTTAACTTTCCATTTGGGTCGTTTAAARTAATATTCTTGCAATAACATAACCCTTGGTYGAAGCATAGCTAATACATAATCCATTTGTCAGCTTTTTGGCCAAATCCAGGTTGCRATAATTAGCTTATAGATGCCGCCAAAAATGGGTAAGAACTGGTTCATGGGTTTCAATCCATCTTTTTCTTTTTGGAAAATACGTCTTATATTTACAAAAAACAGTACAAAAGGTGGAAGGGTATGTTCAATGAACATCATAACCTCTTCCTGAAAGCTACTAAAACTGAATTAAAATCGGAATTCTCTGTTGTATCCAAAGAGTGGGCATCTTTGATCAACGAAGCGTCCGTAGCCAAGAGCTGATGGCATACCTCATCCCTCCACATAGAACAAAAGTTAGACAAAGAACTGTTCTCATGATCATTATCAAAAACAGTCTTACACCTGTTTTTCCAAAGGATAAATAAGGCCGAGATCTGCAGGCAGTGACATATCCCAGAGAATGCAGTATGAACCAGAGAGCGGCTATCTCCAAACAAGGAAGAATGCTATCGTATACTGCTTGAAAGAATCATTGTATAGAAGCAAAAGAAGTAGCTCTGAAGATGGACATAGGTTAAAAGGTTCTAAAAGTAACAGCTGTTAGTGGTTTAGCCTCTTGATGGACAAAATGGAGTCAATATCAGAGAAGATTTTTCAAAAAATTATTTCCTTCGATGTTATTAAAAATAGTTTTCCTCTCATTTTCGGAAATATGTTGTAGACTATTTAATCAATGATGGCCATGGCAATGTTGATGCCATCGAGTAAAAATATCTTTGATAAGAAAAAGTTCTTGGCTGCTTTTTTTCCTTAATTCTCTTCACCAATCTTATGTCCAGTTACTAATTTTTTTGATTCTATTTTCTCTTGCAATATAGGAGTATGGCGACCAAATACTCACCATTGCCATGGAAAGGCTATTTTGATAATGAAGAGGACATCAACATTCCTGAATCCAACAGTGTAAGGCATTGCACTATTATGCCTGCTTGCAAGTATTAAGTTCGACTTGTTGATTTTGGTCTGGACACACTATGTATCGATTCTCTGCTTGGGTAGCCCTAAAATTCTGAAGTCATGCATTGACATCTATACATATGGATACAAATTTAAGAAAATCCTAACAAACACCTGAGAAAATTCCTAACAAACACCTCTACCGAAGTCTTGATAAGTTATAAGATATTCTATAACGAAGCAAAGCTTCTGTCAGACTCTTGAAATTGATACAAGTGAATAATGTTTCTTACAGTGACATTTGAACAGGGTATGGCCACTTTCACATCTTGTGGAAAGTCTTTCTGTTATTATCCATGGTACTCCACCTTATGTTTAAGGTTGTAATAATTTGGGTACATAGCATCTTATTTCAGTGCCAAAGACAATAATTGATGAAAAATTGACCTACCACTTTCCATCGAATAATTCTCAATTTTCCTTCTCTAAATAAAGTATATAGTGAAGAGTCTTAAAAAATGACAATCTATAAGCACACTTTTGCTTATGGGATCAAACTGACATTGTTAAATAATAATCTTAACGTAGAACTAGGTCTGTATTATCCATGTGGTTACAAAAGACAGTCTGGACTCCGGATTATGCAATAGCTATTGTTTCCAATGTTTAAATAGTCGTTCTTTTTTTCCTCCATTGTCTTTTTATTGGGTTTAGCTTTTGCAATGGCCATATGTCTTATTTTTACAGCTCAAGGATTTACATTGTTTGGTTCATGTTAAATGAAGTACATACCTATATTTGGAAGTATTTTCTTACAGGTTAAGGTATTGATCCACAGTTAGGCGTTGGCTTCCATGTCCAAGCTACTATTTGCTTAGATGTGAGGTGGACAAACTACGGTTTGGCCACTAATTTTGGTTTACAATGCTGAATCCCAAGAAACCATGGTTAAATAATGCTGACATGGTTGGAACTTGAAACCATAATTGCAACTTATGACACTCTAGACCCATTATAATTAATGGGGCTGTTGTATAAACAAAGAACACTATTGATCCAAGGAGTCCCTTTGAGAACCTAGAGTTTGATGCAAAAAACATAGCTGACTAATAACTTATACACAAATGAAAAACTGTACAGGTTTGTGATTAGGACAATAAATTAAAAAAGAGGCGAGAGAGGAGAAAATTTAAGCAAGAGTTTGAATCTTGTTGAGATTCACAAGTGTTAGCAAGAGAATCAAAATAACCATAACCAACTCAAATTCTGCAATGAAGAATGAGATAAACAGCATTAGGGCAGCCAAGAGAGTTGTATCCCTAGAGAGAGAAACAAACCCTAGTGCAAGTGTGCTAGAGAGACAGATAACTTAACACAAGATAGATCAAACCAAGAACAAGAGAGAAAAATGCTTTATGGTGCCCTTAGGCCAAATCACTTTTATAAGAATGAATGAATGATCATAATGTATGAAAATACAAATAAGAATTGTGTATTTATACACAACTTAGGATGGAGGGCGCTTTCCCTAAGAGGGGTTATTGAACCTACATTGAGTTGACTAGGCCGGCCTTAAGAAAACCTAGAAATACATTATAATATTACAAATAATGTAGGACGTGGATAAATGTGAAGATTACACCCTTAATTCTAGCATCTGCCCTTAATCTAAATAGGGGGCTACAGAGAGAAGACATTACATAACATCCCCCTTTAATGGAAATTCTTCAACACCAATATGATTCCACAAGCTAGTGAAGGTTGCCTCGGGCAAAGATTTGGTGAAGATGTTGGTAAGTTGAATGACTAAAGGGACAAAGATTGGTATTAGTTGTCCCTGAGAATGGAGGTACCGAATATAGTGCATATAAATATCAACGTGCTTTGTCTTTTGATGATTCAAAGAATTGCAAATATGCAGAATAGTGTTTTGGTTGGTACAAAATAGAGTGGTTTGAGTTTCTTGAGGAAGGCCCAACTAGTTAAGAATCATCCACATCCAAGCATGGTGCTTACTGATGACAACAACGCTAGCATTTTCAGCTTTTGCGGAAGAGAGACACCACAGCATGTTGCTGCTTGGAACACCAAGAAACTGGTTTAGGACCAAGAGTGAATGAGTACATTGAAGTGGATCACCTCCTATCAAGATCACTAGCCCAATCAACATTAGAAAAAACTATGAAGAAGGATGGAAGCCCCTGCTAAATAGTGGATGTCAATGTGAGTGGTGCCTTTGAGATAACACAAAATGCATTTGACAACTTGCTAGTGACTATTGCAAAGCTCCTTCATATATCTGGAGCATATGCTGATAACAAAGACAATGTCTGGATGAGTATGAGTAAGGTAGAGTAGATTGCATATTGCAAATCGATAGATAGTAGCATCAAATAATGGAGAAGGACAATTTGCTTGAAATTTCATCCTAGAAGAAAGAGAGGTGTGGACAAGCTTACAATCCTCCATTCTGGAGTGTTGTAGAAGATCCCATAGTATATCGAGGTAGAGAGAGAGATATCCTAGAGGAAGATCGAGTACTCTTGAGCCTGAGAAAGTAGTGGAGTAGGCTCAAATTAGTCCTCTCAAAAGACTCCTATTGTTGTAGCTTTAGTGCTTCAATCATGGATGGTGAATGACCAAGGATGATGAGGTCATCAACATAAAACACAACAATGAGTTTCTGACTGTCCTGATGACAAATATAGATACTATGCTCAACCTCGCAGTGAAAGAAGTCACAATTGAGAAAGAATGTGTGGATTTTCTCATACCAAGCCCAAGGTTTATGCCTAAGCCCATATAGACACATCTTGAGCTTGCAAACCAATGGTGTAGGCCTCTTTTGAACAAATCCTATTGGTTGTTGCATGTGAATTTCTTCTTGAGGTCTACATGAAGAAAGGCAGTTTTGGCATCCATTTGATGAACTTCTCAATTGAATGAAGTAGCAATAGATAGTATGATTTGAATTGAGTCCATTTTAGCAACCAGAGTAAAAGTTTCATTGTAGTCAACACCATCCTTCTATGAAAATCCCTTAGCAACACGTTGAGTTTTATGCTTTTCAATTAGTCCATCAACACCAAACTTGGTTTTGTAGACCAATTTACAACCAACAATATTCTTACCCTTGGCTAAGGGAACCATTAGCCAAGTTTGATTCCCGATCAGGGCATCATACTCAGTAGACATGGCTCCCTTCCATTTAGGAGATTCTTTGGCTTGATAATAAGTAGTGGGATCTTTGTCATCATCCACCTTGGTGAGGAAGGCCTATGGAGCAGGAGGTTTTTGAAGAGGTTGTAATGCTCCTTTGGGCAGCGCAAAATTGATAGAGTTCTCAAGAGTGGATATGGCCCACTTAGGCATAGGACTTGACCTAGTTGGAGAATGAGGAGTTGGAGTAGAGAAATTGGGTGAGAGGTCGTCTTCAACATTATGGAGTTGTTCAACTACTGGACGAGGAATGTCAGCTGGAGTGTTCTATATAGAAGAAGAGATTTCTTCAAGAGGAGATGCGAAGTCATGAATAAGGTCCTTGTTATCATTATTTGTTAACCAAGTCATTGTTGAAGGAGTGCTTGAGGAAACACACTTATAAGAGTGTGATCATCATATGGAGGTGAAGGAGTGAGATCCACTGAAACATGCTAAGAATCATTTATAGGTGAATCATTTGTAAGAAGCAGTGGAAAAGATTCCGATAGAGCATGAGTACAAACTTCTTCAAAGAATTCATCTCTATTTTCAATCACTTTGCGAGGAAGGATAGTACAAACAATATGCTTTTCGTATTGAGGAAGGAGGAGGCTTCCATAGCTTGTACATATGGTTGGAGCTATCGCGATAACCCGAGGCAACCACTTTGAAACCATCGTGCATGTCCTTTATAATCCGTCGATTTGCTAAAATTCCACCTTTTTGTTGGTGTGCGTGATGCGGTGAATAGAAAGAAGATTGTCCCAACTCCTAGAACATGAAGGACTTCTCCAACTTTGCGGCGTCAATGATGACATCTCCACATCCCGAAATTGGTAGGGTTGAGTTATTATCAATGATCAGTTTCTCTCCACTATGTTGCTGTTAGTTATCAGAGATGGAGTGTTGATGTTTGGTCTTATGTTTGGTAGCTCCATAGTCAATGATCCATTCTTGAGAAGTGGAGGATGACCAATATGCAGAGTACACGGTAAGATGTGCACTGTAAGATGAGTCCATTAGATTCAATTTTCCTCTATAGACAGAAGAAAAGAAAGGTACCAACATTTACCAAAATGTGATGTTCTATTGCAACATAACAAAAATAAGAAGGGAGCATTGGTCCTTTAAGGAGGATAAAAATCCCTAAAAGGAGGCGCTTGTCTTAAAAGAGGCTCAAAATCCTAGTAAAAGCTGTAGTAAATCCCTAAGAAAGGAGGCGTTGGCCTTGAGGGAGGCTTCTAAACCAAAAAAAAATGATTTTTAATGATCCATGAAACCCTAGCTATGTAGTTGCAAAGAAGCTTGAGTGATGCCACTAGCCAAAAGTATTTTTGGATCGATTGCTGAATTGAGTGGGGGGGGTGCACCCCTGCTTTGCTACCATGTTGAGATTCACGAGTGTTAGCAAGAGCATAAAACTGAACCAAAACCATCCCAAATTTTTCAATGAACAAAGAGATAATTATAAACAACACCAAGGCTGCCAAGAGAGACGTAGCTCTAGAGAGAGAAACAAACCCTAGCACAGGTGTGGTAGAGAGAAATAACCCAAGCACAAGCTAGAAAAATTAAGAACAAGAGAGCACAATGCATTATGGTGCCTTTAGGAAAAATCACTTGTATAAGAATGACTGAATTGTTAACACTCAAAACCATCCGGTGAAAATGTAACTAGGGAAGGTGCCAATGTTACCTCGCACAATCCCTCGACACTTTTTGCTAGTGCAATCTGGAGATGAAATATAAACATGGGAGACAATATAATCTTCCAACTGCGAGAATAATTTGCTGTAATATAAAAATCAGACCTGAAAGCTGTGTGAAATAAATCCGGCCAAAAAACTATGATGCAGATTTACAACTAAATAATTAATTGCGCCTTGGTAACAGTGCAAATCTGCTGTAAAAACACTTAAAGATG